>VIAB01029330.1:22043-34099 GCA_009801035.1 Oophaga pumilio
CTTATACATGAGTATATACGGTATATGTTATTGTCTGTTGGGGGTTTAATAAATTATTGACACGTTGTTTTACCCACAGTAGTATTATGTCCACATGGGAGGAGTGCGGGTGGACAGTGGGATGAGCCCTATTACATGCAGTCTTTCTAAAGACAGCCAGGCAAGCGGACGAGAGCACAACTGACCTATGTGCCTCTACAGATGGTCAAAGGCAAAATGCTAGACAACAAAGATCCGAATTTAAGAAGTCAGAGCAGAGAGCAAACACACACCACTTGAACTAAGCTACAACTGGCAATGTTCTAATCATTGCCATCCAGCTAAATAGCAAGGTTATCACCCAGAACAGGCAACACCTGAAAGAAACCCCACAGGCCCGGATTAGACAGGTGAGTTTTCATTCACAATACTGACAGCTCAGCAATCCCTGCCTCAGATTGGGTGGCTCAACTGTCAATCACAATCTTAACAGCTCAGCATGCCCCGATCCTATAGGGTGGTTGAGCTGTCACTCATAGCATCCTTAGGATTTTGTGAGTGGTGGAATTGTGACAGAAAGCAACCATGATTTTTGATTTTTATAGGCTATGAAAATCTTGACCTCGTCAATGATCACAGAGAGTGGTCCATTAGCTTCCTGAATCTCTTTCCCTCATATTTTTTTATTATTGTAACTATTTTAATCTTATTTCAGGCTAACATTTTATGGCTTCCCAATCAAAAATGTGTTTTGCACATAGTTATGGTCAATCCCTAGCATTCTTGAAATCAATATGTTTACATTTATACAGACTACGTAAGTAAACTAAGTAAATCATCTGTCACCATTTAAGAGTCTTTACTTTTCTATATGTATTGGCTTTGGAAATCCTGGCAAAACTAAAACTACTTTGCATTTTAACATTTTAAGATTTTGTTTCATATCCCTTACTTCTGGTCTCACTTAATTTCTGACTTGTGTTTGTAGCTTCAGCAGCGAAATAAAAATATAAGGCTTTAAATAAAAAAAACAGCATCTTAACCACTCTTGAGACTACAAGCTGGCGTTCTATTAATGTTTATTTATGTACTGTCTATATGTCTTACTCAACCTGGATTTGGCCATATTCTGTATTTTGACTCTATAAAGTGGCTTTCAAAGTTTTTATTCTAATCACTTTAACATCTTATGGTCATCGTTTAAACTGCTCAGAAATAAAATAAATCCAAAAATAATAGTAATAATAATAATAATCATAATAATAATGTAGACAGAGAAGTGTGGGCAAGATTTTATTTTAAAGTACAAATTCAATAGTTCATTCATAGCCCTATTTGAAAAATAACGTACTGCTCCCTGTATATTCTGAAAATCGTAGTGGACTCCAAAGCTTGTTTCTCTGTGGCTGTGTAAAGGGGAAACGGTATACTTTAAGATTTAGGAGTTATTTTTAATTAGATGTTTTTGATGGCTAGTTATCTTTAAAGAACTGCAAGATACAAAGGTATATGTTACTTGTTTATATGCTGAGATCATGTATTAATTTTCTGGGAAAGAAATGTATTGACTCACTTTTAAGCACCAACTTTTGTGACATACAGCTCTGGCAAAAATTAAGAGACCACTGCACAGTTTTATAAAAATCAGCTTCTCTCCTTGTCTGACAGCCATTCCATTCCAGTGTCAGTTGAATTCTAACAAGATTACACCTGATTCTACTTAATGTGCTTCTGATTAGGTGATCACCTAAACCAAATCTTATTTAGCAAAGGAAAGTATAAAAAACACTGCTGTGGTGTTCACAATCCTCTTGCAATAGAACAAGCTGGATGGCAAAACAAGTTCTAGTAATATCCCAAAAGTAATATGTATGAAAAAATAACTTTTATCCATGCCAAAGGAGTTGAAAAGAAAAGTCTTGAGTGAGTCAAAGAAGGGCTCAATTCTGGCTTTACTAGCAGTGGGATACAGTGAGCGTCATGTTGCCTCCACCCTTAAAATTTCTAAGACGGCAGTCCATTACAACAATGTCAAGCAGCAGACATTGGGGACAACAAAGCTACAGACCAGCAGAGGGCGAAAACGACACTCCACTGACCGGGATGTTCGTCATCTTATTTGAATGTCACTCAGCAACCGCAAGATGACATCAAGTGACCTGCAAAAGGAATGGCAAATGGCAGCTGGGGTGAAGTGCACGACAAGAACAGTTCGTAACAGGCTCCTAGAGGCAGGGCTTAAGTCATGTAAAGCTAGAAAAAAGCCTTTGATCAATGAGAAGCAAAGGATAGCCAGGCTGAAGTTTGCCAAAGACCATAAGGATTGGAACACAGAGGACTGAAGTAAGGTAATCTTCTCTGATGAGTCTAATTTTCAGCTGTGCCCAACAACTGGTCGTCCAATGGTTATATGGACACCTGAAGAGGCGTATAAGCCACATTGTCTTGCACGCACTGTGAAAGTTGGTGGAGGATCGGTGATGATCTGGGGATGCTTCAGCAAGGCTGGAAATGGTCAGGTTAATCTTTGTGAAGGACGTATGAATCAAGCCGAATACAAGGTTATCCTGGAAAAACAGTTGATTCCTTCTGCTCAGGCAATGTTCCCCAACTCTGAGGACTGTTTTTTTTCAGCAGGACAATGCGCCATGCCACACAGGTCAATCAATGTGTGGATGAAGGACCACCACATCAAATCCCTGTCATGGCCAGCCCTATCTCCAGACCTGAACCTCATTGAAAACCTCTGGAATGTAATCAATAGGAAGATGGATAGTCACAAGCCATCAAACAAAGAAGAACTGCTTAAATTTTTGTACCAGGAGTGGTATAAGGTCACCCAAGAGCAGTGTGAAAGACTGGCGGAAAGCATGCCAAGACGCATGAAAGCTGTGATTAAAAATCAAGGTTATTCCACAAAATATTGATTTCTGAACTCTTCCTGAGTTAAAACATTATTATTGTTGTTTCTAAATGATTATGAACTTGATTTCTTAGCATTATTTGAGGTCTGCAAGCACTGCATTTTTTTGTTATTTTGACCATTTTTCATTTTCTGAAAATAAATACAAAATTTATTGCTTGGAAATTCGGAGACATGTTGTCAGTAGTTTATAGAATAAAAGAGCAATTTACATTTTACTCAAAAATATACCTATAAAGAGAAAAATCAGATAAACTGAAAATTTTGCAGTGGTCTCTTAATTTTTGCCAGAGTTGTATTTAGACTCTTGTTATGTCTTAAGAAAATTGACACTTCAGCAGAGAAATGTAAAGTTGGGTTCTCATCGCGTTACTTTCTCAAACGACATAATGTAGCCCATATCTATACAACTGTATGCGGTAGAATTGCATATCTTTCCTTTTTTCCAATGAATGTAAATTTTGAACAGAAAAATATGCGTTTTTTTTCACAGCCTTGAAATGGTTAAAATATAAACTTGAACTTATTACAACACCATAGCTAAGTTTTTTGTAACTAGACTTACTGCAGATGTTGACCCATTGAATTACTAAGGCTATGTGCTGCAAGAATGGCAGCCAGACAAGTTTTGGATGGAGTGTATGTGTCACCGAGGTGCCTAGCTTTGGTGATGTAAAACCTGGAGAGAAGGCTCCAGTACTGATAGTGCTGAGAGGTATATTTAATGGGCCTGGATTTTCGGTCCGATTTTTAGGAGCAGCTGGGAGAGCTGGGTGGAACTGGCTGCCGCCATATCTCCAATCTAGGCCTGGCAGCTGATATAAAAGGGCAGCTGAGCTGCTCCATAGTTATCTGGGATTAGAGTTGGAAACACCTGTGGTATTCTGGCCTGCTCTGCTGGAGGCTGACTATGTCTGTGGATGAGAGGTGAAAGACCTCTTGGTACTTGTCTTCTTGACAGAAGTTAGGAGACCGCTGGACATTTGAATTATTAGTTTTTTATTTTCTTGATTTGTATGACAGATAAAGGCTGTGTGCATTCCTTGTTTTGAATATTTATGGACTGTAATATATCTACCTGTGTTGTATCAAGAAACTTTGTGCCTGTGCCTACATCAACAGCTGCCAGAGTGAGTGAATAAGTATTGTGTATATGATGTCTTTAGGACGTATGTACCATCCAAGTTTTTCAAGCAGAAGATACATCAGAAAATGCTGTTGTTTTTTTGCTGAAGTGTCTTTCCTATCATTTTTTGCAACATCTTTGCACCAGCGTTTTTTTTAATCTGTACTGTATAATCTAGTGTGCGACTTCCAAACAGAAGCCCCTTGAATAATGGTCCTATCACTTCTTTTAACTACTTGGAATAATTGAAACTTGAAGTGGTTAAAAAAAGCTTCAAAGACTGAATATATTCACAGCAAGTTGTTTTTACATTGTAATGCATAAGTTCATTCTTTTTAAAGCTTATTTAGAGCTTTTTCAGGAAGGTTAAGGAACGTACCCACCTGAAAAAGACATCATGAGCACATACCCTAATGTATTTGTTGTAGAGCTAAACTAAAAAATGGATTCTAATGGTTTTTGAGTTTATCGATCTTAAATACGTTGTGCGGAATTGGGGTTCAAGTTTGCAGTCACTCTAAGTGACTACAGAGTCGTGAAACCTCACAGCGCACAGTGTATGCACTGTTGTGATTTTCTGTTTCTGTGCCTGCATACTGTTAGGATTTTCTGTTGCCAGAAGTGGGCAGGCTTGTGAATGCAAGTATGGGATTTGCATACACATGGTAATGTGCCAACCAGACTTGCGTTGACTTGCTGAATACATATGAATTGTGCAAGGCCGGACACATGTAGTCAGAATATGGCTGGGAGTATACAAATCCCATACTTGCAGTCACTTGATCGCCTGTTCCTGGTGCAAGCACTGGAGAATTCTGATAGCATGCACTGTTTGCTCTCTGAGGATTTTACAAGTCTTAAGCCACATAGAGTGACTGCAGACTTGATCCCCTAGCTTGGACAACCCCTTTAAGTCTTGTAAGAAGGTCTAGACTTTCCATAATTCTCTATACCTGGAGTGGTCAATAGAGATGGGTGAATTTTTTGAGTGAAATTGAATTCTCCAAAAAGAGGAATTTATGTACGGTAATTCTCTCCACGCAAATTCAGCAAAATGGCGACCAACTGGTCACTATCTTGCTAGACCGTAGAGGGATAGCAAAAGAGTAAAAAAAAAATAATAATACTCACATCACACCTCATCTTTCCAGCTACCTCCACTGCTTTCTCCCCTGTACTGTTCTCAACGCTTCTTTTTAATGCCACAATTTGCTGAAACTAAGTCACACTTTTGGGCCTGTGATGTCTCTGCACATGCACGTTGTAAGATTGTAATGACATTGTATCATCACGACGTGCACAGTGACTTTATTGTTTGCACTCTAGGCTGGGATATCAAGCTGCAACTAGGCTTGGGAAGTTTTGGACACAAGCTGGTAAGACCAGGCCTAATCAACGTCAGAATTCATGTCTAGCATGAAAATGCTCAGGAAGTTCAGCAAAAGGCTGTAGTGAGAAGAGTCATCGAGAACCATACGGGGGACAGTGAGCAGTGGAGGTGAGTATTGGTTGTTCTATTTTTTCCACACCTAGATTTGAGTTATTATAATGATAAGCAAATCAGGCAAATTTCTTAGTCGTTTGTGCCTGTTTTCCCAGGAAATTGAATTCATGGAGAAGTAATCTTCTGTTAATTTAATGTCCCTTATTATTTTTTGGGATCTTCCAGACCATGGAAAAAAAAATAAAAAATATTTATATTCAGCTCAGTCACTACTCATTTCTCCTGCCCTGCCGGTATTCTCCACCAACTGTCCAGTCCTCAGTGTATCTTCCAGGCAGGTGGCAGTGAGTGCCAGAGGGGCCACAGAGGTGAGCTGTAAGGTGAGTATAAGTATTTTTTAATTTCTTAAAATGTTTGATGACACATTAGGGTTTGGCAAATGTAAGTGTTTGTGTAATTCAAATCCACCTTATTTGATCATCTCTAATCAGAACCAAATTAAACTTGACATTAGGATTAAAATGGTGTGCCGAGGGGTGGGTGTACCTGATCATTGACTAGTGACATCAGCAATTAGCATCACTGGTCCTTTCTGACTAGTGTTTATGTGGTAATATCTCTGGAAAGCTGCAACGAATCTCAGTGACTCTGAGACAGATTATTTTTGTGTGACACATTGTACTTTATATTATTGATGCATTTAAGTCAAATTTTTTGCGTTTATTTGTCAAAATATCAGAATTTTGGCAAAAATTTAGCAATTTTCAAGCTTTCAATTTTTATGTCCTTAAACTAGAGAGTTATACCCCACAAAATAGGTAATAAATAACATTTACGACAAGTCTACTGTACATCAGCATAACTTTGAAACACAATTCTTTTGTTAGGAAGGTAGAAGGGTTAAAAGTTTATCACCAATTTCTAATTTTTCCAACAAATTTTACAAAACCAATATTTTTAGGAGCCACAACACATTTAAAGTCATTTTGATGTGCCTACATTACAGAAAATATATACACCTACAAAAACTCTACTCAAAACCAACAGATAATAAAAAATATATTTTATTTCAGTACATAATAAAAACAAATAAATAATGTACAGATGAGAGAAACACAGATGAGGAAGAGGGTGGAAAACCTGGATCCAATAAGATCATATAAATGGACACTAATAAATGCAAAAATGTAATGTCAGGCTCTGGATATACTGGGATACCCCAAAATTGCACATGTTAAATATACGTAAAAGATTAGTGAATAAACACCAGTGTGTCATTCAGATATAAAAAAACATGTATAATCCCACATAGATATAGATCAAGTCAATATAAAGACAAGTTTAAGGCATAGTGCACATAGTAAACAAAATAATATCAATCATTACATGTGTAAAAAACTTAAGCAATATCCATTACCAAAGGAGATAGGGGTCCAGGCGTCCACCACACCTGACGCGCATTTCGCAATGAAATGCTTCGTCCAGGGGTGGATAGACCATGGTAAGGTACCTTTTTATACTACTGATAACCAATGAAAGAAGAAACCAATGCTGTCCAGGGCGCATGCGCAAGGTCAATGTTAACTCCATTGTCACGGAAATAATAACATGTCAGAATCTAACCCAATCCATACAGCCAGCCGCAGTGTGAGAACCGGAAGTAAAAGTAAAAAGATCCGGGACAAAAAGACGTCACTGCATACTAGCCAATCATATAGCTATGAAAAGGCCGTGCTGCGGTAGACTAAACTGGAGGTTCGCTAGGGATGTTTCCATTGAACCAGCCGCAACATGAAACCCGGAAGTATAAGTAAGAAAGTCCGGTGCAAAGCGCATAAGCCGGATATATCACTGTGAAAAGACCACATCGCAATAGACCAGACTGGAAGTATACTGAAGGTGTTCCCATGGAGACACTCATAGATCTCCGAAAAGCTGGAGATTACATTACAGAAAATACAAAAAATGATACCATTCTAAAAAAGGCACCACTCAAAGTGATCAAAACCACATTCAAGAAAATTATTAACCCTTTAGGTGCTTCAAGGGAACTAAAACAATGTGTTGTTAGGCACCGGGATTCTCCCACTGCGCGGGATAGATCCCAAGCATTACCTGACACTGTGGTCTCCCATTCGGGTCCGGCCGCCGTGATTGCTGCTCAGCATGTCTGTCGGTCCCACCATCTTGCTCAGGCTCATGGTATATGTTTGGATACTGCGGGCTCTCCAGCCAAGCCTATGGTAATCAGTGATATATTGGTGCAGCCTTGCGCTCTGGAGTGTAAAGTTCAGAGATCACCTTAATGAGCATGTCAGTGTTGTGGCATCTTCTCATTGGTGGTCAGATGTTAGCTGCTCTGGTGATGTGGCAGCTCCGGATTGGCCTTTGGCGATGTCATGGCCGGCTGGGTGTGAGTGTTTGGGGTGGAGCTTTGGGTTTAAAAGACTCTCAGCGGCGCACGCGGGCACGCAAGTATCATTCAGGTTCGGTGGTTGTGAGTGGATACTCTACCACTTTGTCTGCAAGTGCGTGTATTTGCCTACCGTCTGAGTCTGAGTTTCTTATGGTTTATTCTGCTTGGCTTAGCATCTGTTTCATCCATGTGTGCTGTTAGCTCAGGTCAGTTACAGAGCAAGCTCAACCCTTATGCTTCCTCTCAGTGAAGGCAACAGGGTATTGTATCTAGCGATATTTGAGTTATTTCTCTCGGCTCAGCATCTGCTTCATTAACGTTAACAGGGTGTAGTACTTAGCATACTTGGGGCAGTACCTCTCTGTGAAGTAACAGAGCTGGGTACTCAGTGTTCCGATCACACTGTGTGGCGTTAACACAGTGTGTTCTAGGTGAATGCTCACTGCTTCATTTTGCCATTGTTCACACTAGCAGCAGTTATACATCTCTGCACGGTGGACCCCGGGATGCGATTGCACTTTAATTTATATTTTATTTTAGTGCAATCTGCCAACCCTAACACGTGTAAGGAAAAAACTAACATTTTACTTTTTCCCACAAAAATGTTTTAGCCACAAATTTTTTACTTTCATAAAGGTAACAGGAGAAAATGGAGCCTAAAATTTGTTGTGCAATTTCCCCTGAGTACACAGATACCCTATATATGGTGAAAAACTACTGCTTTGGAGCATGGCAGGGCTCAGAAGGGAAGGAGCACCATTTGACTTTTGGAAACCAAAATTGGCTGGAATTGATAGCGGACGCCATGTCATATTTGCAGCGCCCTTGATGTGCCTAAACAGTGGAAACCCGCTACAAGTGACCCAATTTTGAAAACTAAATGCCTCACGGAATGTATCTAGATGTGTACTGAGCAGATTGAATCCCCAGGTGCTTCACAGAATTTTAGGATGTTGAGCCATGAAAATAAAAAAATCCAAATTTTCCCACAAAAATGTTGTTTTGGCCCCAATCTTTTTTATTTCCACAAGGATAACAGGAAAAAATGGTTTACAAAATTTGTTTTGCAATTTATCTTGAGTACGCTGATACCCAATATGTGTTGGAAAACTACTGTTTGGGTGCAGTGCAGTGCCCGGAAGGGAAGGAGCAACATTTATCTTTTGGAACACACAATTGTTGGGAATCAATAGCAGATGTCATGTTGCATTTGCAGAGCCCCTTATGTGCCTAAATAGTGGAAATTCCCCACAAGTCTCCCCATTTTGGAAACGTCACCTCTTGAGGAAATCATCTAGGGGTGTAGTCAGCATTTTTAAACCTCGGGCAATTGACAGAATTGCATAATATTGTGCTGAGTAAATGGAAAATCACCATTTTTCCACTAAAATGTTGTATTGGCCCAAAGTTTTTAATTTTCAATATGAAGATGAGAGACACCAGACCCAACAATGCAGCCGAGCTGAAGACTGCTATCAAAGCAACTTGGGCTTCCATAACACCTCAGCATTGCCACAGGCTGATCGCTTCCATACCTTGCCGAATTGATGCAGTAAAAGGAGCCCTGACCAAGTATTGAGTGTATTTACTGAACATACATTTCCGTATGGCCAACATTTCGGACTTTAAAATCATTTTTCAAGCTTGTGTTTATAAATTATTCTAATTTACTGAGATAATGACGTTGGGGTTTTCATTGGCTGTAAGCCACTGTTTTTGCTGTCTGTTACCCTAGTTCAATACACTATTTTGGGGTAAAAAATAAAAAAAATACAGGCCACATATTGAAGAGTGTGGTAACTCCGTCAAATGCCTCAACTAACTGTGGGCTACAAATTGTAGCATTTCAGGCCTCCATTCAACTGTTTTTGCTGTGTCTTACCCTAGTTCTATACACTATTCTGCAGGAAAAAAACAAAAAATACAGGCCAGATATTTGAAAGTGAGCTATCTCTGTCAGATGCCTCATCTATCTGTAGGCTACAAATTGTGGCATTTTAGGCCTCTTTTCCACTGTTTTTGCTGTCTGTTACCCTAGTTCAATACACTATTTGGGGGTAAAAAATAAAAAAATACAAGCCACATATTGAAGAGTGTGGTATCTCTGTCAGACGCCTCATCTATCTGTGGGCTACAAATTGTGGCATTCCAGGCCTCCATTCCACTGTTTTTGTTGTCTGTTATCCTAGTTCAATACACTATTTTGGGGTAAGAAATATAAAAATACAGACCACATATTGAAGAGTGTGGTATCTCCGTCAGACGCTTCATCTATCTGTGGGCTACAAATTGTGGCATTTCAATCCTCCATTCCACTGTTTTTGCTGTCTGTTACCCTATTTCTATACACTATTTTGGGGTAAAAATCCAACAAATACAGGCCACATATTGAACAGTGTGTTATCTCCTTCAGACGCCTCATCTATCTGTGGGCTAAAAATTGTGGCATTTCAGGCCTCCCTCCATTCAACTGTTTTTGCTGTGTCTTACCCTAGTTAATGACAACAGTTTGCTAATAAAAAAATATTAACTACAGTCCAGATATTTTAAAGTGTGGTTTTCCCGCACACGGATCACATCTAAGTTCTCTCCCAATTCAGCCATTTGTAGTGAACGTGGAAAATATGGTCGTCCATTTAAAATGGGCAAGGCGCATGGCAAGGGACGTGGAGGTGGGCGTGATAGTGCATGCAGAGGCCTAGGCTGTGGGCAAGCTGAAATTGTGCCACAACAAACATCCACATCTTTTCGCATGACCTTTCTGTCAGAAAGCAGTGTCAAAAGGTTGTTAGTTGGATAGCGGATAATTCTTCCAGTCACTTTGCCACCACCACCTGCACCCTGTCTTCCACATGGTCAAGTCTGAGTAGCCATGAGTATGGACCTCATATTCCTGACCCTGATCCTCCTTCCTCCCACTATGCCTAGTGACTGGGTGTTCTTCCTCAACACTGCAGTGCTACAATGCAGGTTCTTCGGGCTCAATATTGCAATGCTCCATTGCTGGGTATTCTTCCTCAACACTGCAATGCTACAATGCAGGTTCTTTGGGTTCAACATTGCAATGCTCCACTGGTGTGTGTTCATCCTCCACAATGCAATTCTCCATTGTCTTGTCTTGAGCCTTAACATTGCAATTGTCCACTGCATGTTCTTCTGGCTCAACACTGAAATGCTCCACTGCCGGGTGTTCTTCCTCCACATTGCAAAGCTACAATAAAGGTTTTTCAGCCTCAGCACTGCAATTGTCCACTACTGGGTCTTTAGCCTCAACACTGCAATTGTCTACTGCAGGTTCTTCTGGCTCACCAATGCAATTCACCAATGCAGGTTTTTCAGCCTCAACAACTCAATTCTCCACTGCTGGTCCTTCAGCCTCAACACTGAAATTCTCCACTGCTAGTCCTTCAGCCTCAACACTGACATTCAACAATGTAGATTCTTCAGCCTCAATAATGAAATGCTCCACTGCCAGGTGTTCTTTAGCCTCAACTTCAATTCTCCACGGCAGTTTCTTCAGCCTCAATACTGAAATTCTCCACTGCAGGTTTTCCAGACTCAACACTGACATTCTCCAATGCAGGTTCTTCAGGCTCAACAATTCACTGCATAGCCAAACAATATGCGAGTCCCAAATTACTAGAAACAATGTTTTCAGGTGGCCATCCAGTACGTTGGTTCAAAGGGTTATTGAGGTGCGGGTGATGTTGGGGCAGGGCAGGCCTTGCATTCAATGCCTGGGTAAACAGTATGGCAGTACCAAATAAAGCTTAATGGAAACTTTGGTTTAATGTGGCCATTCAGTATGTTGCTTCAAAGGGTTATTGGGGTGCATGTAACGTTGGGGCTGGGCAGGCCTTGCATTCAATCATTCAATGCCTAGGCAAACAGTTTGCCAGTACCAAATAAAGCTTAATGGGAATTATTTAAATTTTACTCAGAAACTGGTCCCTCCTACTCGTCTGTATCCACTTCCTCCTTACACCCAACAGCACTTATTTATTATAATGATGGCTGTACCATATATGATTAGCACTTTCTACCTATTGTGCCCTCCTATTTCCTTATAGATTTCCTTATTAGCTTGCTAGCAGGACCCTGACTCCTCCTATAATTATTAAACTATGTATTACTTTGTGATGTCTTTATTAGAATTGAGCGAAACAAG
>VIAB01029333.1:12135-23629 GCA_009801035.1 Oophaga pumilio
AGTGCTAAACTATAAAGCCATTTGTTATTATTTTGTTTTCTGATTTTGGTCAGCCTTGATTGAAGGTTAAAGACGAAAAATATATATTTTTATTAACTTTAAAAACTGTACAAAATATTAAAATTTGTTTTTCTTAAGGTCCTTTTGGTCAGTCGGAGGGCTTGCATTGTATATTTTCACACATTCACTATAATTATGACTCTACTTTTAATCTTTGTAGGACAAAAAAAAATTTTTATTTTAAAGGAAAAAAGACCACAAAATAGAGCAAATCACAAAGGATATTGGAAATGCAATACTCAGAATTATTTGCTGAGGATTTTGAAATAGACTTATAATTAAATAACACTTGGTGGTTAATTGCTATTTTACGATATTGCCTTTCAGACTCTTTTGCACTACAAGGGGATCATCCCACCTGTAGAGTTTTTTATCTTTGTAATGCATTGAAGATATTTTTTAATTAAAATTTGAAAAGGAATGAACAAATTTCATATTCTGGACAACCTTACAAGGCAACACAATAGCAACTGTTGCAAACATGTCCATAAGATATGAAAGTAAGGATTAAAGAAACGTGTGAAACAAATCAGAATGTGTTAAACCTTAGGGTAAGAGCGACTACTTTGAGGACTGTTTTACACCTCCTTGGCGTTCTCTCAAGTAGCTTCATCAGTTATCACCTGCACTGACTTTCCTTGAAGAAGTTGCCAGAGGTTTCTGAGCACTTGGCTGATTTGCCTTTCTCTCTGTGGTTCAACTCATCCCAAACCATCTCAGTTGCATTGAAGTCAGTGATTGTGGAGGCCATGTTATCTGTTACAAGACTCCATCTCTCTTTCTTGGTCACATAGCCTGGAAGTGTTTTGGGTCATTGTCCTGTGGCAACACAAATGATGGTCCCACTGGGTGCAATCCAGATGGGATGGCATGTAGAATGTTGTAACCATGTTAGGTAAGCCTGCCCTGAATTTGGATTAAACCACACCTTCATGCTTCACAATTTGCAAAACTATTTACTCACCCATTCTGTATTTCACAAAGGCATGCCGGTTGGTACACAGTCCTTGTTTTGCTTTACCTAAAGAAATCACTTGTTTGTGGTCCTCAACAGTTGCTTCTTTTCAGCAATTTGACCATAAAGGCCTGCTTCTCGCTGTTTTTTTTTTTAAGACAATGTTGAGATGTGTCTGCTACTCCTATCTGTACATTTATGTTGCTGTCACTTGAGATGCTGTGAAGTCTGATTAATGTATCTTTTATGGCAGAGCTAATTCTTGGTCTTCCTTGGCCTTCCTGTGGTTAGTTTCACCATAGCAATTGATGGTTTTCATGACTGCACTTGAGGGATACCATTTGAGGGTTTAGCATTTCTCCAGATCCACTGACTTTAGTGTCTTAGATTACGGACGTGCTAGCATTTCTTTTTACTTAGATTAGTGATTCCTGACATATTTTCGCTTAGAACAGTTGTGGAATAGGACTCAGCCCTGGATGGAGCTGTGTACTACCACTTGCTCTGCAAAATACTCTTTCAGATCAAAAAACTTTTTGAAGCACATTAATCCACAAATGAACACTTGACGAAGCATGCCTGTTTCTTGGAATTCATTCCAGGTGACTACTTGATGCTATTGAGAATCACAATGATGTGTAAAGCTGTCATGAGTGTAAAATAGGAGTACTGAGGAATCTAAGACTTAAATATTGTTTGTTTCACAATTGTTTCTATACGCCTTGTTTCCATATGTGTTCCTTCACGGTTTTACTGCCTTCAGTCTGAATCTACAATGTGCACATTCAGCTAAGAGCAAGGAAAATCTTTGCATGAACTAGTGTTTCCAGGCTTTTGACTGGTACTGTATACATAATATTATGTATTTGTAATAAACTCCTCAACATTGAAATTGCAACACCAAGAATGAAAAGTAGTGGAAATCTGGAAATCATAGGATGGGTAGATAATGATATGCAAATGTGAAAAGATAGATCAACATTTTCAAAATATCTAATTTTGCTCAGTATCCAGTATGAGCACCATTCTTTGAAATCCCAGCCTTTACACTCTTTGACTAGTATCACCAAGGTTATTAATGGGTGTCTGAGGAATGTTCTGCCATGCTGAATGCATCTGTACACCAAATCCTCAAGATCTGCTGGCAGCTACCTTTACTTTTGCCAACCATTGATATCCCAGAGGTGCTGTATGGGAGACGAGCTTGAAGACCCTTCACCCCATGGTATCACGTTTAGGCCTCACAGGCTGCTCACAGTATTAGAAACATGTGACCTGAAGTTCTTGTGTTCAAAAGTTGCTCCTGGGACACTTTGGAGAAATGGTCATTCCACTGGTTCCATGCCAAAATCCGTTTAACATTGCACTGTTAGTGTATTTCGAATGAAGACTAGAGTAGCCTTGCTACCGTACATTATACCAGCCACATTGCATTACATCACCCTTACACTGTGGCATCATAATCACAGGAGTAGGACCAATGTGATGTTCCCTCATGAAAACCTTGCAAGACTAGATCCCTGTACAGGGGTTAAAGGTGCGAAGGAGAGGGTGCATCTGGAAACTGCCAGACGGAGTGGCTAGTACTAAGTCTATCCAATGTAGCCTTTTTGAGCCTAAGGCCTCTGACAAACGTAGGCTCCATATGGGCTCACCCACATTCATCTCGTTCTAAGATCCAGCTTGTGGGACTCATCATTTACCTGCTGCAAGATAACCCCCAGGCTTGGGTGTTTTCTATGCCCTCTAATGCTCCAGAAATCTCTAGTCAACTCATTTTTAGAAGCACTAGGGCTGCTACATTACAAACTCAACAACGTACCCTTTGCTGACTGTAAATTATCAATCCTCCATTATAGGAGATATAGTGCCCTTGGAGTACTGTACTAAGATTCGGTGCTGGGCTACTGATTTACAGTCGAGTGACCAGACCCTCCCACATCAGTTTTGTACTGGACTGTCTGAGCTAATCAAGGAAATGTTGGTTCAGTTCCCTTCTGTTGATTCCTTTGACTCAGCTGCTGGCAATCCATCTTGATAGTTGCATGGATGCAGACAGGAGCACACTGCTTACTCTGCACCTCCAACTAAGAGGTCCTAGTGTTCCGAGCTTTAGAATGAATTTAGATTCTATTAGTAACAGCATTATGCCTATCACCACCTGCTATTAAATGTTCAATCTGCAAAAGACAGTCAAACTGAAGCTATGAAGCATCACCATTATGGCATCAATTTATGTGTTGCATTAGCCTCGGTGATCACATTGTAAATCATCTCATCTTCTAAATCTGCCAGAAATAAATTTGCAAAAGTTGGAGCTGCAGGCGTCCCCAATCTCAGTTCTGCCTATTTGGCAGAGCTACTCCCCACTGAACTAAATCACTTTATATCCAAGTATGAATATGAGACACTCACAAATGTTCTTCTTGGGTACGCGAGTGTACAGGCTCTCAATGTCAATGCTAACTTAAATCCCAGTTGCCATGAAAAAGAAGAGCAGGTAAAAAAAATGAAGGGATATTTTTAACAAGTTGTCTCAACACCCAAGTCACATATTGCGTTAAGTAGTACCAGAGCTCCTAGATGACACAATAAGATGTCCGGGTGGACAGTCCAATGTTTTGAGGATTTTGGGTATAAAATACCAATAAGATTTTTTAGATCGGGCCACAAATACATTTTCAGAAAAATGTTTTTAAAAAAAATTCCCGTTTCCACCAATTTTCTCAGTATCATTCTTAATAAATTTAAAAGTAGTGTCCATACTCAGTAGCGATCTCATTTAATTGGCGCATTGCCTCAAATATAAAAATGTCAATTCATTAAAACTTTTTCCACCTGTCAGATGGCTTTATAATGAGCTTATGTTGACTAACCAATTTAGGCTTAATCAATACTGTGTAACCAATTTAGGCTTAAGGTACTGTCACACTAGGCGAGATCGCTAGCGATATCGCTTAAGCGACACCGATTTTATGACGCAGCGACGTCGTTAGCGATGTTGCTGTGTGTGACATGTAGCAGCGATGTGGCCCCTGCTGCGATTTCGCTGATCGTGCACGAACGTTGTGGACCGTTTTTTGATTGTTGGCGTCCCGCTGGTGAGCCTGAATCGCTGAGTTTGACACCCTTTATGAACGACGAGCGACCTCGTTGGCGACTCATATGTCAGCAGCGCAGTCGGGACTGGTTCTAACGCCCCTCAGCTCCGATTGGTGGCCACAACATCTAGTCCTTTGTGCGTTGTTGCGAGGATACTATCGTGTGTGGGGTTTTGCGATCCTGTCAGAGTCGCTACAGCGCTTCATCTTTGACATTTATACAAGATGTTTTTGGGATCCTGAAAAAATGAATCCGGGGCAAACGCAATAGCGGCACAGACTGGATCGCAGTAGCTGCAAAGCAGAAGGCTAGCAGGACGCAGTATGGAACGATGCTGGAAATTCTTATGAACCACTTGCGTCGTCTTTTAAGACGCGGACGTCCAATCACTAAGCGAGAGCTGTGACTTTTGACATTCAGTGACCACCAATCTGTGCTGAGGGGCGTGGAAAAGGTTGCGCTCAATCTTTAACTATACATGATGTGTGACAGGTCCCAACGACCGCCGAGGTCGTTATACAGATCGCTGATGTGTCGTTTATGAGATCTTCCTGTTTGGAAGCTACTAGCGACCATATAGCGATCACACCAACGATATCGCCAGGTCGTGTCGTCGTGATCGCTGGTGCGATCGCTTAGTGTGACAGTACCTTTAATGAATACTGCGTAGCCAATTTAGACACTTTAGGATAAATTAAAACTTTAATGTCCTTCATCACCTGTTGGTAAAATTTGTCAAGAGCATAGCCGGCTGGTAAAGGCGGATTAGCAGAGGAAGGATTACCTCAAATCTCTGTGATTCACCAATTTCATAAACAGTATCTTCCGAAATATTAAGAAACCTTAGATTAAGAAATCAGGATTAAGCATAATACCGATTCGGTCCTATAGCAAATTGCTTCTCACCAACTAATGTATCAGATGTATGACTGTATTTCTGAACGCGGCGCTCATACACCATATTGAATATATCAAGGTGTAAGGCAAATGAAGAAATAATGTAATCAAAATTTTTAACTTATTCACATGTCTATGTTCTGTAAATTAAATTAAATAATTCCTCGACTTCTCCTTCTTGGTGTGGCAAAATTTCAATATATATATATTTATTTGTTTATTCTGATTGCCCTTATTATGTTTTTTTACAGTGTTTCCTGGGAAGTAAAATTGTGTTTAGTTTAATTTCTAGTCTTTTACTTATGTAAGGCAAAGTTGTACATTTTTAAATCAAAATAAATTATAAGGAGCCTTATATGAGTATTTGTGCTTTTAATTATAAAGAGAAACCTATTTCATTGCCAGTGGATTTCCCATGCATTTCTATAATGTTTTGACTCTGCTGGCACCTTTCTAGCTTGTGTTATCTGTCAAAGCTTGTCTCTGTTGTTACATGTGTCCTCCATAAACGATAATTCTGTAGCATCTTTTTTTTAGACCTTTGCATTGTGCCATTATTCTGGACAAAAAGGCCATTCCCCCTGGAGTAATAAGCAGAGAAACAACAGAATTTTAAGAAAGTGCTTTTGAATTGTTAATTCAGTCACTACAATTTCTTACCAATAAAAAGCCAGCTGTTTTAATATGTTTGCGATCCCTATTTATGGACCCTGCAATACGGCTGCAGTTGGAAATGCCTTACCCATAGCAGAAAGAACCCTCCCACTACCTCCAGCTATAGACAATCCTGTGGGAAACAAAATGACAGGAGCATACTGCATTTTGAAAAAAAATTTAAAGTGCAAAAACGCAACAAATAAAGAAACAAAGTGCATCTTATATGTCTATATTCCATTCTACCTAAAATCTGGCTGCATCACTTTTATAAAGGAAGTTTTTCCTTTAAAATAATGGTTAAATCGCCCTTAATAGGTAATACTCTGTATATCTGTACCGCAATAAAAAATTCAAAAAGAGTAAGAAGGATGGATACAAGCAACTACTGTCAGGTAAACCTGACATCAGTAGTGTGCATCGTTTTTGGGGGTATTATAAGAGATGACCTGCAGAGATATATTACAGAGAATAATAAATAACCAGCATGGATTCATGAAGAATAAATAAGTTGTGTGTAACTAACATGTTGGGTTTCTATTAGGTTACAAAGTAGCAGTTCTCAATGCCAAGCAAGTAAGATTTTAGAGCGAATAAAAACAGAGAAAATCCAGTGATCTCAATGTATTATTATTCCTCTATAAATCACTTGTAAGGCCACATCTTTAAAATGGGATCTTGAAAAGAATATTGGAAAGCTAGTGCTAGAGTCTGTTCGAAAGTGGGCAGCTAGGTTATTACATGGGTTGGAAAGTTTCTCCTATAATGGGAGGCGTGGTTTGCAGGGGAAGGGAGCAGACGTGCTTCTCAGGAACTCCTGCCAATTCCCCTAATCAAGCGGCTAAAAGCATAGGAAGTGGATTTTTTTTGGACCAAAGGTGAAGAAACATGCCTGGAATAAGCAAGAATAAGCAGGGACCCAATTCCACCAAAAGAATTTACCCTGCGAGACAAGTAAGCAGCGGGAGAGGACCCGACAGAGGCCTAACTACAGCTGGAGCTAAGCAACTCAGGCCGGCGCCTGAAGTGAAAGTGAAAGCTCGTCTATCTACGATAAAACCGGGACTTTACAGAGATCAATCGGCCCGTGGGGAGAGACTGGCCCCTGCTGCGGCTCCGGTGCCTGCTCTAGGCGATGAAAAGAAGTTTTGGAAGGCTGTGGTGGGACCGACTGCCGGGGAGAAGCAGACGCAGCGAAGAAGAGCTGGCTGTGATCCAGCGGATGCAGCGCCGTGGGTCACAGCTGGGTCCCTCACCTCTACAATGGCCCCGGTGTCGGCTGCTGGTGCAATGAAGAGGCGTCCTGAGGCTTTGTCGGGTCCGGTTGCCGGGAGATGGGAGACGCGGCTGGAGAAGGCTGGTGGTGATCCAGCGGTTGCCGCAACGCGGGTGTCTGCTGCATCCCTTGTCTCCATAGTGGCTTTGATGTTGGCTGCAGGAGCAGTAAAGAGGCGTCCGGATACTGTGGCAGGTCATGTGGCCACGAGACAGGAGAAGAGGCTGGGGAAAGCTGGCGGTAACTTGGCAGATGCAGCATCACAGGTGCCCGCTGAGTCCCTCACCTCTATGGCGGCTTCGGTATCTTCTGATACTGCAGGGAAGCAGCTTCAGGGAGCAATGACAGATTCTGTTGCCAGGAGACAAAAGGCGCGGCTGGCGGGGACCCGGCAGTTTCAGCGCTGCCGGTGCCTGCTGAGTCTTCTATGTAGCACGGCGAGACGCAGGAGGAACCCTTAGATCCGATGCCTCAGTGTTCACCCCCAGGTCAGTCCACAACGGAGGGGACCGAGCTCATAAGTGGCAGCTGAGGCTTGAGGAGAGCGACGTGCAGGGGTCCACCCCTGTAGCTGAAGCTTTGCAGGGATCCATCCCTGCATACATGGTCTCACAATCCCCCCCCTCGGAGATGAGGATTCTGTTACTGGACTCAGACTGGGCAAGGGAGATAAGGGGAGATTTAATAATAAATTACATGCAGATTACTCTCCAGTCCCACTATTGATGACCCCAAAATTAAAGGGGAAACTCATAAAAATACTGATGTGGGATCACAGTTAATAGGCACTGCTCACACAAATAAGGATGGCTGTCTGAAGCCCTTTTGGTCATCTTATGGTGACAAAAGGGCTAATAGGGATCAAGTGGGTCATCAAGTTCATTCTGATTTGTCGGATGAGCTGGACAGTCTCTACTCAGAGGAGTTTCTGCCGGAGGACAATCTATATGATGAGCTTGGGAGTGATTCCCTCACCAGTCAGACTTCTAATGGACCTCTATCTTTATGTTCTTCTTCAGGGAGAGGAACTAAGAATGAGATAAATACATTATTAATAGACGCCATACCCGCCTCAGATGACTACCCTACTGAGGCTTTTATGGTCAGTATGTGCAAAGCTCTTTTGGACTCGCTGAACGCCTTTATGGGGACTCTTACTCTACAGGGAAATCCGGTTAAGATACAAAATAAATCTAAAGCATCTGAAGCTTTTGTGAAAGACCTCTTTAAAGATACCCTGATGCGTTTAATCGATGACTCCTACCAGAAATCTATTAAAGATTCTGACAACGTTACGGGAAATCTAAAATTACCAGATTCTGCTAAAAATCATAAGGTTTTGTGTATTAAACAGCCACAGTTTCTTCCTACAACCCCAGAGTCCATAGATAAAATACAAAAAGACTTTGTCGCATTTAAAGACACCCTGGCCAACTTTGAAGACTTCAAACGGAAAAATAACTTAAAGATCAGAGGAATCCCAGAATCGGTGCATTCCTCACAATTAAAAGAATATATATCTGCGATGGCCGCTCATTTGATCTCAAATCTAACTTGATCGAAAAAGTCTTCAGAATACGCAGACCTCCTTCTCTGCCATCAAATCTGAGTAGAGATGTTATAGTATCATTCTATCATAACTGGATAAGGAACACACTTCTGGGGCTATCAAAAGACCCGATACTCCTGCAGTCCTCATACAACCACCTGACGTTCTTCAAAGACCTATCTAGACTGACCCTACAAAAACCTAATCTTTTTCGTCCAACAACCCTGCGCAATGGAATCCCCTATACCTGGACTCAATCCTCTACTTTGCAAGTAAAGTTTGCATCCAGAACATTTCCGGTTACTTCACCAGAAGAAGGAATCGATTTCTTGATATCTGCCGGAATAATTCCTCCTGAGACCTCTTCTGGACCATCTTCGCCGCCTAAATCAGATTTTCGTCCAAACTGAGCGACTTGAACTTTACAATTACTTTGCTCTTTTTTAATATTTTTGTCTTAATATCGAAATTGGGTTTTTCTTCTAGGCTGAAAAAGTTGTAATCTAAAGCTGTAGTTTAATTCATGCTGCTTTTTTTTTTTTTTTTTTTTTTTTTTTTAGGATTACATACAGAATAGTTTAAAGAAATTTTTTCCACTTTATATAGTTTTTTGAATAAACCTTTTTTTTTTCCTCCACTCAGTCCCAGGGACATCACAGGATGTTCCGGACAGGACAGGCATTCATATTTTCATAATATACTTATGTATCTTAATTTTTTAGAGGCATAATAAGTGCACTGTTCTTTCATTTTTTTAGCTATCACAATTGTGCAAACTTTATAGCACAATTCGTGTACTGATTCAATTTCTAGGTTGTACTCAATTCTGACTTTTTTTTTTCTAATGGTCATTTAAATATACTAGTGTACTACCTGACGATACAATTATAATGACCTTTGCACTTGTTATTGTCTTTTAATCTTTTTTTCCCCTACAGGTCTTGAAATTAAGCAACAGTTGCTTTCTAGAACTATAAGGATATTTGTCTATATTGTCTGTCTATTCCCCCACTTGTGGGGGCTATCCCTGTCTTTACAGGGATTATGTTTTCCCTATCCTAATCCCTTTGTTTTCTGTACCCTTTTCCCCTTCACTTATAAACATTTTAAAATTAATAAAAAATATTGGAACAGGAAAGTTTCTCCCATAATAAGATAAGAGGTTTGAAAAGTTGTGCAAGACTGCGGAATACCCTGCTGTGAGGGATAGTAATGGCACATACCAGCATTTAAAAGGGCTGGATACTTTTCTCCCAACAAATGACATTGTTTGTTATAAATAATCTAGTAATAGAGAAAGGTGGCAGAAGGTCCACAAACGGTTTTGTTTTTTCAATCTGGGAAACGATTACCAGGTGCATAATGATCGCAGTCGAAGAGGCTGACACCAGGCCCGTGCAGGAGGGGGACCTCCTGACCCCAGCGGTTTCTTTAGTTTGATGTACATCCGAGAACTCACAACAATCATGAAGTTTATTACGGTGCGTAGACCCCACGGGTCTGCACCGCAATACATGCCAATGTCCAATCAGAGGTCAGCGGCTGATGTTGGTGAGCCAGTCACAGTTGTGCATGGCCGTTTCATCATGCTCTGCCCGTCGTACACAGAAGGGCCCGTATGGAGGATATGTATCCCGCCCCCTGACTAAGGAGAGTAATCTCCGAAACGTGCGTTGGGGTTTGCTGGTGATCGCCGGTGAGGTCTCCCTGCCCACACTGCGGTATGTTATTCCACCTACACGGCTATTAGGCATGTATATTGTGTTTGATTCTTTTTATCCGCAGTGTGGTTAATCATTACCTCTATACCAGATGGGCTGACACATTATGTAAACGCTATAGTACTATCCTTTACATATACCCACTGGTATCCTACTTATTGTAGGGTCACCGCTAGGCATCCCAGCAACTTTTGATGAGTTCACCTCAATGTGATATTCCTATTTCTGCCTATACCTGCTCGCTGGTAAATCTTCTTGTATAAGATATTTTTTATTCTTTGTAATTTGTTATTTAAATAAAGTATCTAACTTTTGCATCAATTACATTTTGATTCAATGACTGCTTTGGTGTGGTGGTGGTAATTTCTTATGTCTCCCATCCTGATATACAAATAGGAGAGACCTATAAACCAGGATGTGGAATTTTATATATACTTAAATGGGCCAAATTGGGGGGACATATATACCAGGATCAAAAAGAGAGAGTCTACTCACCATAATTGAGGCACCTGAATATTACACAGTGACACGGAGCCGCTGTGGTGCGGGTAAGAGTAAATTGCTGAAAGAGAAAGAAGAAATCTCCAGCATTGAAAACAAGATGAATATGAATAAAACGTCATCTATATTCCTTCAATTTAAAAAGCATCATAGCTTGTACACCACAGAGTTCTGGTCAAACCAACGCATTTTGGCAGTTAAGTCTTAATCATGCTATATAGCATATGCACAACTAGCTTTCTTAAATCCTCTGCACTGTCATGGTCACACGTGTAGTGAACCTATTACAAACTGTTCCTAATTATGAAACGCACCCTTGTGCACAAGAAACAGAAACACTGAACAGCAAATAGGGGGTTAAAACGCCTGTAATAAAGATGCAAAAAAATAATTGTACTCATTTATACAGTGCCATTAACTCCACAGCACTTTACAGACATTATCATCACTGTCCCCATTGTGGCTAACAATCTAGATTCCCTATCAGTATGTCTTTGGAGTGTGGGAGGAAACCCACGCAAACACCGGGAGAGCATACAAACTCCTGGAGATGTTGTCCTTGGTGGTGTATGAACCCAAGACCCAGTGCTGCCCAGTAACCGTGCTAACCACTGAGCCACCATGCTCCCCTTATCTATGGTTACAACCGCTAACTAAATGTCTCTCTATCAGTGGTCATAACCATGGATACCTAAGGTCCTACAATTTCAGCACATGAGGAAAGCGACATAGAAATGTAATATACAGTGGGTACGGAAAGTATTCAGACCCCTTTAAAT
>VIAB01029334.1:0-10709 GCA_009801035.1 Oophaga pumilio
GAAGATTAACCCTTTTTGTGCTGCCTTTCAGCAGGTCTCAGAATATATTTAAAATGCCCAGTCCACATAAAAATTCACAACATTTATATGAAAACACACAATATATCCGATGTCCCATAGAAATGGCCACTTTGTGGGAAACCACACATCCTACAAGTGAACGTGTTCCATGATGCAACAGCCACATTAATGTTTTCAAGGGTGTTTATGATGCCCGTAAAAAAATGTTTACCCAGTATGTTGATGTGTACCCCCAGGGGAAAATGTATGTCAGCCCATACACTTAGTGCATGGGCGTTACAGGTATAGGAGACCAGCTCCTTTCTAATGTGAACATATTTTTTATGAGACCCTCCTCCACGTTTTTTCCAAGGGGGATTGGTGTGCGTGCAAATTTGGGGCAGGCCTTGCATTAAATGCATAGCCTGCAAACAGTATGGGAGTACCAAATTTCTAATTATGGGAACTTTGGTTTCATGTAGCCATCCAGGATGTCAGTTCAAAGGGTTAGTGTGGTGTGTGTAACTTTGTAGCAAAGCGGGCCTTGCATTCAATGCATAGGCAAACAGTGTGGCAGTATCAAATGACAAATAATGGGAACTTTGGTTTCATGTAGCCATCCAGGATGTCAGCTCAAAGGGTTATTGGGGTGTGTGTACCTTTTTGGCAAGGCGGGCCTAGCATTCAATGCATAGGCAAACAGTATGGGAGTACCATATTACTAATAATGGGAACAATGCTTTCAGGTGACCATCCAGGACGTCTGTTCAAAGCGTTATTGGGGTACGTCGAAATTTGGAGATAGTATTTTAGCCTTTCCTTTAACATGTTTGTCTATAACTTTCTTTCTAATCTTCTGAGACTACTCTCTCCTTATCTTTGCTCAATGTTCAGTGGGGTGCACACCATGATACTAAATAGCACAGTGACTACTTTTCACCCTTTAAATATGCAGAATGACTAACTACAAGTTTGTAGACACAAGTGATGCTAATTACAGGACATACCTAAAATTAACATGTTCCTTTGGTAAAATTAATTTACATTTTCTATGGGTACTATTATTTGTGTCCATGTCATTTTCAGAATATTTTTTCTGTTGGACCACAATGCAAAAGCAATGCTTGATTTTCATTAGTTGATAATCAGTAAATTTAAATTTACCTTTATAAGTTTCATCTTATTTCAGTGACCATTGTGAATTTTTCTTATTTTAACAGGATGGCACCAGTAATTGTGTCCACGTGTAATGTCCTATTTGGATATAATTTTCTGACAGGAAGCTAGTCATGGCCATTTACTTTAGACTAAAAGATATAATATTTACTATGTGGTCATTTCCACTCAGAGTTGAGATGCACTTCATTAATAAGTTGAATGGAGGAAGTAGCAAATGTAAAAAAGACTAGATTATTGACGTTAGACTGCTAACGTTTCTAGATCCCCATAAATGGGGATGACTTTTTAATATTTAGATTATATTATTCTCCAATACTTACGTTACATCAAATTATTATTTCCCTTTAAAAGCCTGTAAATGTCTGTATAATTAAAATGGAAAATTAAGTTATTTATACTATCAAAATGCATTTCCTTTACACAATTAGACTAACACAAATTACTGTTTCCATACCTAGCTCAGCTATGAACCATTTTAACATGCAGACATATAGTAAAAAGTTATATGGTTTCCATGTAAATGTAGTGAATATATTCCATAGTAAGTGTGTTTAATCACTACATCCCGAAGCCTGTTTTCAGCTTCCTGACCTGGACAAAATTTAGAATTCTGACCAGTGTCATTTTATGTGGTAATAACTGTGAAACGCTTCAACGTATCCCACCGACTCTGAGAATGTTTTCTCATGACATATTGTACTTCATGGTAGTAGTAAAATTTGTTTGATATAACTTGCATTTAATTGTGAGAATATCGGAAATTTGGTTAAATTTGGAAAATGTTGCAATTTTCAAGCTTTTAATTTGTATGCCCTTAAATCAGAGAATTATGTCGTACAGAATAGTTATTAAATAACATTTCCACATGTCTACTTTACATCAGCACAATTTTTGAAACATTTTTTTTTTCTTACAAAGTTATAACGGTTAAAAACATACCAGTGATTTTTCATTTTTCCAACAAAATTTTCAAAACCATTTTGATTAGACACCACATCGCTTTTGAAGTGACTTTGAGAATCCTATATGACAGAAAATGCACAAAAGTGACACCATTCTAAAATCTGCATCCCTCAAGGTGTTCAAATCCACATACAATAAGTTTGTTAACCCTTCAGATGCTTCACAGGAATCAATGTAATGTTGAAGTAAAAAATTAACATTTAACTTTTTTACACAAAAATTTTACTTTAGACCCAATTTTTTTATTTTCGCAAGGGTAAGAAAAAAAATGAACCTTAGAATTTGTTGTGCAGTTTTTCCTGAGTATGCTTTTGAATGTAAACTTTGCTAGAATAATAAGTGGACTTCATGTTGCGTTTGGAGAGCCCTTGAACAGTGGAAACCCCATACAAATGACCCCATTTTGGAAACAAGACCCCTCAAGAAACTTATCTAGATTTGTGATGAGCACCTTGAACCCCCATGTGCTTCACAGACATTTTTAACGTTCATCCTTAAATATAAAAAATAAAAAATTCACATAAAAATGTTTTTTAGCCCCAAATTTTGAATTTTAACAAGTGTAACAGGAGAAATTGTACCATGCAATTTATTGTGCAATTCTTCCTGAATAGGCTAATACCTCATATTTTTGGGAAAACTACTGTTTTGGCGCAGGGCTCAGAAGGAAAGTACCACTATATGACTTCTTGCATGCATAGCTAAAACATTGGACACCATCTAATCATAGGAGACCAGACAGCATCCACAGTGCCTCCATCTGCATCATTATAGGGAACCGTCTGCCGGGAGTTCCGCCTGAATCACTTATTTCAAAGATTTACATGTAAACTCCGGTGTAAATTTAGCACAGAGCAGCAGGTGAAGAATTGGTTACATTTATTTTTACGCTATTTCTCATGCAGTATTAGCGAGTAAATGACTTTATTTTTCGGATCAGTGTGATTACAGCAATACTAGACTTATATTGTATTCTTCATGTTTGGCTGCTGTCACACACTAAAAAACGCCCTTACATCGCCATATTTGATAGCTATAATTTTTCTATATTTTGGCCAACAGAGTCATATGAAGGCTTGTTTTTTGTGGGAGCAGTTGATGTTTTTATTGGTACCATTTTTGATTGCTTTCTCTTTGGATTTTTGGGAGGCAGAATGAACAAAAACCAACAATTCAGGATTTTTTTTTTATGTCACTCCGTGTGTAGTAAAATTGCAGGCAGCTTTATTCCTCGGGTCGGTGCGATTACAGCAATACCAAATTTATATTGGGCTTTTATGTTTGGCTCCTGTCACACTTAAAAATGCTTTTTATTGCGAAAACAAGTTTTTGCATCGTCATATTTTGATAGCTATAATTTTCCATATTTCACCCAGCAGAGTCATGCTTATTTTTTGCAGGATGAGTTGATATTTCTATTGGTACCATTTTCAGACACATGACAATTTTTATTGCTTTCTTTTCTGATTTTTGGGATGCAGAATGAACAAAAACCAGCAAGTAGGAATTGTTTTTAAGGTTTTTTTTTCAATGCCATGTGGTAAAATTGATGAGGCAGCTTCACTCTTCGGGTACGATTACAATGGTATCACATTTATATGGTTTCCTTATGTTTTGGTATTTTTACACAATAAAAACAATTTTATAGGAAAAACAATTATTTTTACACCACTTTATTCTGAGAGCTATAACTTTTTTATTTTTCCACTAACGGAGCTGTATGGTAGCTTGTTTTTATGCAGGACAAGATGGCGTTTTCAGAGATACCATTTTTATTTACATTCATCTGTTTGATCACGTTTTATTCCACTTTTTGTTTGGCGGTATAATGATAAAGCATCATTTTTTTGCCTTGTTTTTTATTTTTTTTAATGGTGATCACTAAAGGGGTTAACTAGTGGGACAGTTTTATAGGTCGGGTTGTTTCGGACTCGGAGATACCAAATGTGTACTTTTTTTTAGCATAAATAAATGTATTTATTGAATTAATACTTTTATTTCTTCCTTATTTTGTGATTTTTTTAAATATTTCTACAATTTTTATTAACTACTTAGTTTTACTTTTTTACAATGTACTAGGATTGGACATCCACTTCACATTGACAGTGCATTAGATCAACGCCTGACATCCAGGGAGAAGGTGTGTCAGCTCGTGCTCTGAGTATGAGCTGACAGGTCACCATCCCTGGATAACCCCGCTTCATTCTTTGGGACTGGAATAATCAAGGAGACCATCAGCATAACGTGATTGCAGCCGATAGCACATAACGCAATCATGAAGCTGTACAAGAGCGCATACAGATGTGTATAAAATTGTTAATACCCTTCTGCTGAAGTAAAAAAGAACCCACAATGGTCAAAAAAATTACTTGAAGCTAATAAAAGTACTTTTCAATTTAAATTTACTGACTGGACTAAATTTCAACTATTGGAAATCAGACATTGCTTTTCTATTGTGGTTCAACACTAAAATTAAAAAGAAAAAATAATGAAACTGTCATGGACAAGCAAGATTTAACACTTAACTTGATATTTTGTTGCGCAACCTTTTGAGGCAATCACTGCAAACAAATCATTTCTGTATTCCTCAACGATGCACGTTGTCCACAGGTATTTTTAATGGTGCCTTCTCCACACTGCATGTTTCAGCTCTTTCCATAGACATTCAATAGGACATTTCTGATAATGCGAGCTTCAAGTCACCTGACCACTGCAGCTTATCAGAGGCTGCAGTGTTCCAGTGGCTTGTTGAACAATGCCATCTTGACTTTCAGTCCTGGGGCAGACCACAGAGCAGTCTACATTGGATAAAGAAGGGTGAAAGTAGGAATGTAAGGTTTATGTAATTTTTATCCAACCCCCATGTAACTAGCATCCTTTGCCTGAACAACTCTTTTAAGGTACCAAAGCTTCTATGTGGACTGATAATTGGACTGATAATTTCCTTAGGTTGCATATATTTATGTGCTCTTTTACAGATTTAACAACTCTATACACATTTAAGTCTGACAAACTCAGCGGTTTCACATAACAGATGATATTTTAGGAGACAAGGATCCATCAGATTTAACTAGAGATGAATGAATATGTTTGAACAACAATCGCTAGACATAAATTCGGCACAACTATGGCATATTCGGATTCATGATCGGAAACACGACCACATTTTTATAAAACCAGAAAAAAATCAGTAATATTCGTTAAAAAATTAGGGAAAATATTTGCGTTGCCGCCAAAGTATTTTGAGCACTTTGGCTTGGATAATGGTGGTGTATGATGAGTGTGGAGCATGTGTTTGATGAGGGAAAAGGGTGGGGAGAGACCAGAGGAGGGGAAAGAGTGGGAGAGCCCAGAGGAGTGGCGTGCTTGTAAAAAAATTTTTTCTAACTTTATGTGTGCAATCAGGACGCAGGAAACATCCACAATGTCCTGACACAACAGCTTGTGTCATTGGCTGCTGAAATCACATGTCCTTCTCTATATAAACAGCAGCCATCTTGTTTTAGTGCCATTTTGTTAATATAACAGCTCAGAGACGCTGCTCCTGATGCTGGTCCTGGGTGTTGATTTTAGCAAGTTAGCTAGGCGGTTGTTTCTAAGTCAGATATTTTAGATAGCTAGTGCCCTGTGCGGCTGTGAAATCGACCTTCCAGCAGATTTTTTTTGTGCCATTAGTGAGGTCCACAGACAAAGACAGCAGGGAACATTTCATAGAAGCGTGTTGTGCACTGCTTCTATTGTGCTCCATGCACGAGTAGACCTTTCTAAATTTTATTTTTTCAGTTGTTAAATATGATACAGCAAGGCATACGTCACCTTGTCATTTTTGTGGTGGTGACATTTTTCTGTGATTTGAGCTATTGGCCATTTAAAAAATATTATTTTCTCAGTTACTACCGTGATTCAGCACGCCATATCTCACCTTGTCATTTAGTGGCAGTGAAATTTAGCTGTATACATAGCTCATGCAGATTAAAAAAAATTCTGTTGCTAAACAAGATACAGCCTGCCATATCCCACCTTGTCATTTTATGGCAGTGAAATTGCTCGGTAGGCAGAGCTGTTGTACAGTAAAAAAAAAATTTTGACAGTTGCTAATGTGACTCATTCCACCTTGTCATTTATTAGCGGTGAAATTCAATTTTGTGCAGAGGTGTTTTACAGTAAAACATATATATTTGCAGCTTCTAATGTGATTTAGCACGCCATATCTCACCTTGTCATTTAGCGGCGGTGAAATTCAACTTTGTGCAGAGCTTATTCAGAGTAAAAAAAATAATTTTTGGCCGTTGCAAACTTGATACAGCACATCATATCCCACCTTGAAATTTATTGGCACTGAAATTGTTCTGTGATTTTAGCTGTTGCACAGTAAAAAAAAATATTTTTAGCAGTTGCTAATGTGATTCAGCAAGCTATACCTCACCCTGTCATTTAATGGCAGTGTAGTTCATCTTTCTGCACAGCAGTTGCACAGTAAGATAAAAAAAAATCTGTAGCTAAACGTGATACAGCCCACCATATCCCACCTTGTCATTTAGTGACAATGAAGTTGTACTGTGTGTAGAGCTGTTGCACATTAAAAAAATGTATATATTTTTTTAACAAACACAATATAGTAGGCTAGATCTGAGTTTGAAATTGTTTGGAGCATATCTTCTAGGTTATACATGCCTCATCCACACAAAAAAAAACAAATTTCTTCTATTACTAACGTTCTACAGTAGGGGGATCTCAGTTTGAAATTGTTTGGAGCATCTAGTCTTTGTTATACAGGGCTCATCCACACAAAAAAAATTCTTCTGTTACTAATGTGATGAAGTAGGGGAGATCTCAGTTTTAAATTGTTTGGAACATATCTTCTTTGTCATACAGGCCTCATCCACACTCAAACAATTCTTTCTTTTGTTACTAACGTCATACAGTAGGGGAGATCTCAGTTTGAAATAGTTTGGAGCATCTAGTCTATTATACAGGCCTTATTCACACAAAAAAATTTCTTCTGTTACTAGCGTTCTACAGTAGGGGAGATCTCAGTTTGAAATTGGAGCATCTAGTCTATGTTATACAGACCTCATCCACCAAAAATAAAAAAATTTCTTCTGTTACTGACATTCTACAGTAGGGGAGATCTCAGTTTTAAATTGGAGCATATCTTCATACAGGCCTCATCCACTCACAACAATTCTTTCTTCTGTTACTAACGTGATATAGTAGCGGAGATCTCACATTCTCAACCTGGAGGTACAGCGTTTTCTCCGCCACTATCCTGGCCTGGGTGAGCAGCTGCAGAGAGCACTGAAGCTATGTGCTCACTTCCAACATTTGCATCCTTTAGGTCATCGACTTGCATCGATACAGAGGACTATCTTCATGCCAATTAACAGGTTGATATGCGATGTGCCGACACAGTGGAATTTCACTCTGCACATGTTGCAGTGACTGTGGAAGCAGCAACGAGCCTTGATTCAGTATGTCATTTCATATAGCCTGGGCCAACGCAGTATGAACGTGGTGCATAACATGTTTACGGAGTGGGCACAGATTAAGGACGTCTGCACTGTTCTGCACAGTTTTGAAATAGCTACTAAGATGGTTAGCGCTGATGATGCGTCATCAGCATCACTATATCGGTAGGAGGTGATAGTCCCAAAGGAAGAGGAGGAAGCAGAGGATGAGGAAGGGATAACATTGTCTCAATGTTCCAGACTGTCATCACACTGGTAGATGCCAAGGGAGGGTGGATTACTGTGATCGAGGAGGGCTGGTGATATCAGACAAACTAGCTAGTGAAGATGCAAGAGCCAAGGAATAAATGGAGGAGGAAGAGGTGATGGGTGAGCAACTGTCAGGAAATGAAGAGGATAATCATTCCATCTCTGTAGTTCGTGGTTGGCAGGAGGGGATGGAGGAAACAAGCATCAGTGTTACCCAGCCACCAACACAGCATGGGCTTGGTCCTCATGGAAGAGCCTGACATATGAGTACTTTCATGCTGCACTATCCGCAACATGATCCCCATACAGATATTATTCAAAATAGTGCTGACTATTGGGTTGCCACTCTGTAAGATCCACTTTATATGAAAAAATTTTGCCAGATGCTTCCCTCCCCGGAAAGAGACTCACAAATGTTGCAGTATTGAAACACGCTTTTACACCTTGGTAAAAAGGCAACAACTGTTGGCATAATTATTAGAATATGGAAGAAACACAAGATGATTGTCAATCGTCCTCAGTCTCCCTCGTAGGGTAAGAATGATTCTGAGAAAGGTCAGGAATCAGCCCAGAACTACATGGGAGCACCTCATCAAAGACCTGAAGAGAGCTGGGACCACAGTCTCAAGCATTACCATTAGTAACACACTAGGCTGTCATGGATTAAAATCCTGCAGGGCACACAAGACCCCACTGGTCATGCCGCCACATGTTCAGGCCTGTTTGAAGTTTACCAATGACCATCTAGATGATTCAGAGGAGGCATGAGAGAAGGTCATGTGGTCAGATGAGACCAAAATAGAACTTTTTGGTATTAACTCCACTCGCTGCGTTTGGAGGAAGAAGTAGAATGAGTAAAACCCCAAGAACACCATCCCAACCATGAAGCATAGTGGGGTAAACATCATACTTTTGGGGTTCTTTTCTACAAGGGGACAGGGTGATGGCACCATATTAAAGGGAGGGTGGATGGGGTCATGTATCACGAGATTTTGACCAACAACCTCATTCCCTCAGTAAGAGCATTGAAGATGGGCCATGGCTGGGTCTTTCAGCATGACAATTACCCAAAACACACAGCCAGGGCAACTAAGAAGTGGCTCTGTAAAAAACAATTCAAGATCTTGGAGTGGTCTAGCCTGTCTCCAGACCTAAACCCAATGTAAAATCTTTGAAGGGAGCTGAAACTCAATGTTGCCAAGTGACAGCCCCGAGGCCTGAAAGATCTAGAGAAGATCTGTATTGAGGAGTGGGCCAAAATCACTGCTTCAGTGTGTGTAAATGTGGTCAAGACAAGAACTATAGAAAATGTCTGACCTTTGTAATTGCAAACAAAAGTTTCTGTACCAAATATTACGTTTTGTTTTTCTATTGTATCAAATATGTATGTCATGCAATAAAATGCAAATTAATTATGAAAAAAATCATGCAATGTGATTTTCGGGATTTTTTTGTGTCTCTCACAAATGAAGTGTACATATATAAAATTACAAACCCATTCATTCTTTGTAGGTGGGAGAACTTTCAAAATTGGCAGCGTATCAAATACTTATTTTCCCCACTGTATACTACAATCCTTATTAAGCAAAAAAACTAAGGCAAAAGTTTAAGAATTAAATTTAACCTTAAAAAATTTAAATTGCACATAGGAAAAAGTTAAGATAAATAGTGATCTAAATATCTTAATCTAAACATAAAATGTTAATAGTTTACCCATTCTGATGAATTTTTATGTCTTATTATAATGATCTGGCAGACGCTACCCAGTACTGCTACCAACCTCTGGATCCAGTTGTAAGTTACAGCATTCATTTCCCCAACATATTTTTTGCATGTTCATAAAATTGGTAAGAACAGCTTACCTTATTCTCTCCCTATGTCTCTGATTTATATAATGCTGCAGAATATGTTGGCGCTATAGAAACGAAAATTATTATTATTATTGTTATTATATCTTCTTCCTGTAATGTCCTCCTTTTGCTGAGTTCACTGTTTACCCATGTCAGATTGTATGTAGTATACACATAAGGGAAAACTCATCATTTATATTAAGCCACAAAACAACAGCATTCAGAAATACAGGTTGCACAGCAGTGTGAGCAGTTTCTTCTTACCTCAGCACATCTGATAACTCTAGTAGGCCAGAAAGGCTTAGTGGATAAGCAGTGTAAGTAGCCTCTTTGTACCTGCAACTGCAATATTAAGTCAGAAAGACAGAGGGAAAGAAGTGTTAGCAGCTTCTTACCTCAGCCTTCCTGGTATTTCTAATATTAGATAAAAAAGACAAGGTGGGAAGCAATGTGATTAGTCTTTTCTCAGCTCAGCACCCCTGGTATCTCCAGATCCGCAACATTTTGAAATACACAATTCTATAGATCAGGTTAGCATAATCTGCTATTCTTAATTCTGAATGATTATCGGATAAGACCTTATTGCACTATTTTTTCACCAGCCTATCTGCTACCATCACCTCCTGGATCTCCAGTATCAGGTCAGAAAGAGAAAGAGAAAGAGAAAGAGGAATTAGTAGCTTCTTTCCTCAGCACTCCTGGTATCTCTAATATCATATCACAAAGGCATGGTGGACATCAATGTTACTGGTCTCTTTTTAGCTCAGCACCCTTGGTATCTCCTGTATTAGATTAGAAAGACTAAAGGTACTGTCACACTAAGCGAGATCGCTAGCGATATCGCTTAAGCGACACCGATTTTATGACGCAGCAGCGAGATCGTTAGTGATGTCGCTGTGTATGATATGTAGCAGTGATGTGGCCCCTGCTGCGATGTCGCTGTGTATGACATGTATCAGTGATGTGGCCCCTGCTGCGATGTCGCTGATCGTGCACGAAC
>VIAB01029335.1:0-12531 GCA_009801035.1 Oophaga pumilio
TTTCAAGGAACATGTCAACAGAGACAAAGAACCTTACAATATTTGAGGTATAAACTAATTTTTACAATTGGGTTTAATTAAAAAATCTATATTGTAAAGTCTATTGCTGGCTGCAGAAGTCAACAGTAAACTTAATTGGATGCTATGATGGAAGCGTTTGTAACTTATTTACTTGTCTTTTTTTGTGCTTCTCCCAGTTGTTTTATTATCACAGACCACATCAAAGTTGAATGTGCTGGGAAACAAAACCTGTCAAAGCCAAACGGTGCAACATTTTTAATGGAACCCAATTGCAAAAATGTTTTTTAGTTCCAAATACATGCATTTAAAAAAAAGCCTCAAAGGTGAACAATTACTGTAAGAAGTTTAGCATGTCAGGGTTGTTTCAAGGGCGGGAGAATGAAAAAAATGTGAAAGAGATGCTGATTACTTTCAGTTGGGTTTATTTGCGAGTTCTTACTTCTAACTCATGTAACCATTTGCATGAAAAAACCTTAAAAGCACTTTTCGCTGATAAATTGCTTTTTTATCAATTGAAATCTTTCTGCCTCTGGTGTAAAATTATATTCTTTGTTCTTAATTTATCTGCCTGCTTAATCCCTTGTTGTTCACTCATCTTTTTGTCCGTACACGAGAATTTCCTTCATGAATGAGTAACATTTTCCCTCTGTTGTACTTTGTCCACTTCCATCATTCTTTGTTCTTCTGATGTGTCTTATGTACCATACGTGTTTAAGTTTTGCCAAGTTTTTACAAGTTCCTTATGTTTAATGGACTTCAAGAAAAGTCTCTGACTGATGTCACTAATGAGATTCTGCTGCAGACTTACAAGGTACTGATTTCCAGAAGTAAATACACCTTCCTCTAAACCTGACAAAAACTCTACATCTGGCTTTTAACAAACTTTACTTCATTTTGCAAAAGAGTATAATTTTATATGAACTATAATGGTTTATGTCGGTGACCACTATGTTTACAAGCTCATAGAAACACGCCATTAAAGACGTTTTCCCATTTTAATATTTTATGAACTAATAGGTCATATAGACTTGATCCAGTTGATGATGAGTTTTTGTCTGGTTTATCTGGATAGAGGAGACGGTACATATATCCCATCAATATAAAGCTGTTCATAATTAGTGCTGGATTCTACCTGCCCTTTAAGTTTGTAGGCTTTTAGCCTGGGAGTAGTATGTCTAAAACAAAAGGTTAGGGTCCCATCAAAGAAAGGTACGCCTTGTCATTGGCATTTGCCAATTTGTGCATTAAGAACCTACATTTTATGATTATATTTTTATGTCAGTATTGGAGTTTTTATTTCATACAATTAATATTTGAATATAACTTGGCGCACACAGTGTGCTGCTTCACTTTTTGAATTACACCACAAAAGAACAGATCAGTATACAGTGCCATCAAAAACAACTTTATTAGAACATCTAAAATGTATTCAGTATTTAACACAATAATAGTATCAAATTAGCATTTATAGGCAACTGCCATCCAGAAATAGGGACCACAAAACCCACACTGCCATCAATACAGCTCATGAACCAAAGTGCAGACTTTACACCTAATACTACAGCCCATAGAATGTCCTTGTTTATCCTACAGAGCGTACCTATAATCATGGGCTAGTTAAAGTATAATATGCAAAACACTTACATGAGTATGCAGATTAGAGTGTGGCGTCCCCCAAAGCGCCCCAATGCGCGTTTCGTCCCTTCGTCAGGAGGCGAATGCTGGGGGAAGGGGATGGGTTTATTAAATAGTGCCGGTATCCAATCAGCGTTTGTTGCTAAAGAGTGACGATATCCTGTTAGCGTTGGTTACCAGAAGGTGTGTGCGTGCTAAACAGATCCCTGCTGTCAGATGTCACTTCTGGTGTCCATTGCACATGCCCCGCTGACGTCACCCATCACCAAGGACACAATGGATTGCGGCCGTGGAACGCAGGCCTCGCTTGATCCGTCACTCTATGAAATTTGGTAAAATGTCAGCCACATGTGCCACAAACAGCAGTCGGCGCTCATAGCAAGTGAGCATGAAGACCTGCTCTTTGTAGAACAGGCGATTGGGTGATTGCAGCTTGTGTAAAGTGAAAAAAAGTTTATAAAAAAATATATGAGTTCAAATCACCCTCCCATTCACCCCCTTCCCAGTTATGACTCTGGGAAGAAGGGGAGCAAAAAAGGGAGACACAAAAACGAAAATACCCCTAGTCCTTAAGGGGTTAAATGAACATCATTCGGCTATACGGGGTTATGAAAAAAAAATTAAAAAAGCTTTCCTTAAAGGATCAAAAAGAAACAGTAGCGGAACATTTTTGAAACAAGGCATGTTGTGTCTGACCTTAAATGGTTAATAGTGGAAGAAATAGAAGATAAAAATAAATATGTGGCTACGTTTGCTACAGTGAAAATCTTTTGGGATTTTTACAATGGATTCTGTGTCATTGAAGTGATTGAACGAACAATTGCTATGGAACGTGTTTCATGATTAACCTGATAATGATTTAGTATTTAAACCTGTGCAATGGTACAACACGCATGCTTGAGAAAGGGGGCGTTCCCCCGAAATGTACAATCATCTGGTTCTGCAATGAACTTTGGAGTCTGGAGAAAGATTCTATATCCCTGGAATATGATTAGAGGCATTCTGTTCAAGGGAATCTGTCACCCTAAATTGGCGGGATATTTAAATGATGGCAATCAGGTCAGATGGGCGGTGTTTTGGGTACTTGCCTTAACATGTTGTTCGCCGTTGTCTCCATTATTTCTGGGAATTGTAGTCGTTGCCCTCCATATAACGCACCTGCGCATTCCCTTTAATACATGGTAACTGACCTGAGGTTTTAGCTCCTGCATCGGTGATGCGTTTCTTGGATTTTGACCAACATTGGAATTACGTCTGCCAAAATAAAAATTTTGTCCTGGGATACAGATAAGCTTTTTAACAATTTATCTAAACATGGTTACTTACTTATTATAAAATTATTAATGAACTTGCACTTGGAAAATTAATACAGAACAATGTATGGGCCTTTTGCAGTCCAGTAGCTCATCATAATGCACAATTCCACCTGCTTTGGAGGTCAAAACGGCCCACTAACGTTTTGGGCCCCTGTGCGTCTGCACAGATTACACCAGCGATCTGTCCATAGATGTAAACTATGACAGATTTATCAAACAGGACACGTAGAGTCATTAATTTGTTGCAAAATAAGCCAATAAATTAGTTGAAAATATGTGTGAAATTGGTGAAAATTGTGCAAAATTTGAAAAATGTGGGACAAAGTTTTAATGCCATAGATGCTTATTTTTATTTTGCCAATTTTCACAGGGTAGGGCATTCCTTTTTAAATATTGGTTCTCTTATTTTCTTTTACCCATGATAAAGGCATTAGAAAAAAAAGAAATGCAAATTTTCATCCCTTATTGTTCTTAATCCAATGTTTTGTAGACTCCTGAATCAAAATCTTCAGCCTAGAAATTTATTGTGTGAATCATGAGTTTCAACAAGAGACAAGCTGCTAAATGCAAAAAAGTGGAATTTGCAGTCCTGCTAATAACACTGACACATCACTATGAGCTAGAGGCTATTTGTGCTTCCTGCCAAGAGTTTGACGAAGGAAGTAGATTTTGATGGTAGTAACTGCACAAAACAAAGACAGTAGTGTACGGCATGACAAATAAAGGCAAAGCTTAAGTTCTTAGTAAGCTCTTAGTAATTCTCACGTCTCATTCAGGCTTCCGGTCATCATGTGTGAATACTACTGGCAGTTTTCACGGTCAGAACATGCACCCTTTAACCCCTTTCTACCATTAGACGTACTATTCCGTCCATGTGACCTGGGACTTAATTCCCATGGACGGAATAGTACGTCATATGCGATTGGCCTCGCTCACAGGGGGAGCGTGGCTGATCACGGCCAGGTGTTAGCTGATTTTCTCAGCTGACACCCGGCACTAAGTGCCAGGAGTGGTCACAGACCGCTCCTGACACTTTAAACCCGGAACACTGCGATCAAATGTGATCGCAGTGTTCCAGAGCCGGCATAAGGACTGACAGCCCCTCTGCCTTCGGATTGGAGACCCCGCGGCATGACGCGGGTTTCCAATCGCTGCCATGGAGACACGATATCGTCAAGCCGCCATACAGCGTCATCAGCAAAAAAATAAAAAAGTTATAGCTGCAGAATAAAGTGACGCAAAAACAATTATTTTTTCTATAAAATAGTTTTTATTACATAAAAGTGTCAAAACATAAAACAATGGTATAAATGAAGGTATTGCTGTAATCGTAATGACTCAAAGAATAATACTGCCTTATCAATTTTACCACACGCGGAACGGTTTAAACGCCCCCCCAAAAGAAAAATGTGGTGATGCAAAAACTATTTTTTGCAATAAAAAGCGTCTTTTAGTGTGTGACAGCTGCCAAACATAAAAACCCGCTGTAAATAGTAAATCAAACCCCCCTTTATCACCCCCTTAGTTAGGGAAAAATAATAAAATAAAAAAAGTATTTATTTCCATTTTCCCATAAGGTATAGGGTTAGGGTTGGGGCTAAAGTTAGGGTTAGGGTTGGGGCTAAAGTTATGGTTAGGGCTGGGGCTAAAGTTAGGGCTGGGGCTAAAGTTAGGGTTATGGTTTGGATTAGGGTTAGTATTGGGATTAGGGTTAGGGTTGGGATTAGGGGATTAGGGTTAGGGGTGTGTTATGGTTAGGTTTGTGGTTAGGGTTATGGTTAGGGTAGGGATTAGGGTTAGAGGTGTGTTGGGGTTAGGGTTGGAGTTAGAATTGGGGCATCAGCAATTGTCTGCCCAAACAGTGGTTTACCCCCACGTATGGGGTATCAGCATACTCAGGACAAATTGCACAACAACTTTTTGTGTCCAATTTTTCCTGTTACCTTTGGGAAAAGAAAAAATTGGGGATGAAAAGATTATTCTTGTGAAAAAATATGATTTATTTTTACAGCTCTACGTTATAAACTTCTGTGAAGCACTTGGGGGTTCAAAGTGCTCACCACACATCTAGATAAGTTCCTTTGGGGGTCTAGTTTCCAAATGGTGTTACTTGTGGGGGGGTTTCCACTGTTTAGGCACATCAGGGGCTCTCCAAACGCGACATGGCGTCCGATCTCAATTCCAGTAAATTTTGCATTGAAAAGTCAAACGGCGCTCCTTCCCTCTGCCATGCACCCAAACAGTGGTTTACCTGCATATATGGGGTATCAGCATACTCAAGTAAATTTTTTGTGAAAAAAGTTAAATGTTCATTTTTTTTAAACATTCAAAAAATTCCTGTGAAGCACCTGAAGGGTTAATAAACTTCTTGAATGTGGTTTTGAGCACCTTCATGGGTGCAGTTTTTAGAATGGGGCCTCTTTTGGGTATTTTCTATCATATAGACCCCTCAAAGTGACATCAAATGTGATGTGGTCCCTAAAAAAAATGGTGTTGTAAAAATGAGAAATCACTGGTCAACTTTTAACCCTTATAACTTCCTAAGAAAATAAAAATTTTGGTTCCAAAATTGTGCTGATGTAAAGTAGACATGTGGGAAATGTTATTTATTAACTATTTTGTGCGATATTACTCTCTGATTTAATGGCATAAAAATTAAAAGTTTGAAAATTGCAAAATTTTCTAAATTTTTGCCAAATTTCCATTTTTTTTCACAAATAAACGCAACTTATATTGAAGAAATGTTACCACTAATGTGAAATACAATATGTTATGAAAAAACAGTCTCAGAATCGCCAAGATCCGTTGAAGCGTTCCAGAGTTACAACCTCATAAAGCGACAGTGGTTAGAATTGTGCTGTTCATGTGTCTTTTTTTTTTTTACAGACCGAGTGTCCGCAAAGAAGAAAAAAGAAGAGACATGTCTGATTTTGGCACCCTGGTAGCATCTTAGTGCTGTCTGTTTTTCACTGACTGCTGGAGAAGCCAAGGGAACCTTCATTAGTTCTTGCGCACTGATAAAAATTGTTTTTTGTTTTTTTTCATGTACAGCAAATAAATGTCTGAATTAGGCTTTAGTACAAAAAATTAACAATAAAGTTTTTGTACATTGTCAAATTGTCAGCAGACTATACATCTTGTCTTTTAAATATAAGGCACCCTCCAGTTTAAAATGGAAGAAGCTTCAGAAAATTTAAAGGGTTGTTTAGGATTTTTTTTGATTGCCCAATAGTATTGAATGTACTACCATAAAGAAATAAAATCCAATTAATCTCCCACTGCTTTAGTATTCCCGTTCCGATGGTCCCTCTTGTACTAAAAGTAATGACATCCTGTACATCAATTATTTGACAACTGCGGCCAATCACTGGTCTCAACAGTAACATTTGCAAATATAGAATGCGACATCTGTAGCCTGTGATTGGCAGAAATGATTACATGAAAAATGTATGGGATTGTCATCACTTGTGGTCCTGGTGAAGACCACCAGAACAAAGATGCTGGAGCCATTGAAAGCTTATGTTTTAAAACACTCCCTGCTAATGGGAAAATTAAAAAATGTCTGGAAACCCCTTAAATATTATTAATGACTGTCATACTAAATAAAATACCCTCTAAGAACATACACATAAAGGCAATCTGGCTGGCAGCATAAATTAGGTGCACTGATTTCAGTGAACTTTTAGCGATCTGCATCACTTTTTGAGAAGTTACATGTTTGCATCGTGCTGTTGGTAAGAATATACCGTATTCATTTTTTGTATGTTCCCCTATCCTCCAGCAGCTGATTGACAGATTTCTTAATGTGCCCAGTAATCAATCAACATCTATAGGGTGAGGGAGCTGGGAAACAAATGAATATAAACTAGTCTATAGATGCTGCAAGTGCTGTCTTTATGCTTGAAAGATTAAGATGTGAGTTCTCAAAAAGTAATGCACATTAAGGCGTTTTCCAATTTTTTTCAAACACTAAAGTTTTCTGAATGCTTACATACCCCTTGCTGCTCCCACATCATCATGAGCGCTGCCGCTAGTCGCTGTGCTCAGTGGTGGCAGAGATGTTGATGCTAAATGCAAAGCTTGCTTTGTTATTTTTGCAAGCAAAAGTATTGGCATGAAAAAAAATAAAAATGGAAACCTTTAAACAGCGTCAATCACTTCCACTTAGACATGTTTTTTATAGATGTCAGTTAATTGAACACTGTTTCAACAAGCTTTGCATAAGACTAACTGCCAGCTCACTTATTAATCAGATTACAACTGTTTATTAAAGTCGATGGAGAGGGGAGGGTGGAAGAGAGTTATAAGCATATTGAACGAGAGAGATTCACAGACGCACATTGAACTGTTCTGCAGTTTTAAATTACATGGTTAACTCACAAGTGCTGGATTCTTAGCTACACTGCTCAATACTGCTAGACCAGCGCTGGAATCACAGCTCAACTGCTTAGTACTGCTGTGTTATGGCCTCCATGCTGCTGCTGCTTTGGGTCACATGTTATAAAGAAAAAGCACAGTGGTAAAGTCTCATGTTTGTGTGTGCAGTATATGGAAGACATCAAAGCAGCTAGCCTCCACCTTCTCACTCAGCGACAATTGAAAATTATACTGCCATAATGTAACTCCTCATGTACACATATGGCAGCTTGTTCTGAAAAGTCACCTGAGTTCACAGGTTCGTTTTAAATATCTCCCACACATTGTACCCAGTTTTTCAGGTAAATGTTTTTTTTTTTTTTTCAGATTGAACAAGCCTAATGCTCCGTTCACTCTGGCAATATGGCTTCAATATGTAAAGGTACTATGATTTATTAGTTGGACACGCTGTGACCTATTTTGTAACAGCATCTGAGAAACTGAGAAACCACAAATCTTTTCTGCTTTTTTTTGTGTTTTTTTTTTTAAAGTACTGGCAGCATGCTATTTCATTATGACCATAGAAGAACAACAGAAACCTGATGGAAAAGACAGTACATACATTGCAAGACATCTGCTATAATCAGAGCAAGTCTCTGGGAGCAACTGGGAATTTTTACAGCTCCTTTGTCAGAGCAGAACAATGGAATTAAGGAGCACAAATATAAAGAAGCCTTACAATAGTTTTGAATTCAGTAATTGATAATAGGAATACTCTTCCAATTTAACAATAAACTGCTATTGTTAATATTGACAGGGCATCTAACACCAGATTTTTACTACCTAATCTGAGAGCAGTGTAATGTAGAGACAGAGACCCTGAATCTAGTGATGTGTTACCTACTAAGCTACTTACAGTACTTTTTACATAATCTTTTTTTTTTATCAGCATGACATTATCCCTATTGCTTAATTTTTTTCTTTACAAATTTGCGTACTGAATCAATAGAAGAATGATAACTGTTTCATGCTTAAAACTGGGTAAAAAATACTTTTTGGGAATTTTTCAGCCTCTATATTCATGAGCTGTGTATAACCCTGAACCACCACTGATTGGTAGCTTTCTGCCTATGCACAGTGTACACAGGAAGCTGTCAATCAGTGGTGTGGGCGGGTTATACAGAGCTCGGCATCTACAGAACTGGTAGATCTGCAGCAGATAAAACAGTTTTTAATCAATATTGCAGCAAATGCTACTTTGCTAGAATCAGGATCTCTGCTTCTACATCATGCCGCTCTCAGATGGGGTAGAAAAAACCTGGTGACAGGATCACTTTAAATGTAGCAGCTGGGATATCAAGACTTGTACAGAAAGCACTTTAACCAATATATTTATTTCAGTGTTCTAAAGTGATTTGTGCTAAAACAGCATTTTGACGACAAATGTTCCTACGTTACTCATTGCAGCAATACTCAATTATTCTAGACCAGAAGTCACGGCAGATTGACATGATTATGAAAACCAGATTCCACAGAATAGTTAAGAGGTGAGGCCATACAAATTAGATTTTGATATATTCCATTACTTTTAATAGATAATAATGACTTGTTCTGAATGGACTGTAATATGTGCTGAAAAGAAATTCTATTTCATATACAGATTAGAAGTTATGATTGCAAATTAAATCATTTTAAGTGATCCCAATCCGGTCATAAAGTCCTTGTGATTAATTATATGCTACAAATTGGGCATATTCACATATTTTGCATATTTTCCCTTGCATTCATACTGTTCAGATGTCAGTGGACATTTGAGTAGGCAAACACAATTTTTAGCTTTTTCCATAGTGTGGTTTTGGAATTTTAGCGCATCTCGCTTTTCTGGATATATTATTCACATTAACAAACACGAGGTTACCGCGATAGCAGTTCTAGGGCTTCCACTAGCTAGCAATACAGACTCTTATCAAGTATCTGAATAACGTTTGTAAAACCTGGCATATTCTAGTGATGGTCCACCAGCGTGCAAACTGGACAAAGATGGAAAATTTAAAGGAAACCTGTCACTAGTTTTATGCCTTATAAACCATGCCTATCACCTTTAAAATGTTGTGAATTGGGTTCCTACGACCCCTTTATATCCTCATAGCTGCCCCTACATACTACTTCTGAAAAAGGTAAATTGCATGGTCTGGTCCGATGAGCAAATTCAGAGTGCGCTCAGCGTTGTCCCGAACCCTTGAAACGCCGCCTCTTCTATCTGGATGGAAGTGGATGATGTCTCTACATCATCCATATGGTGCTAAAAATCTCGGGCCTGTGCAGCGGAATCAGAGACCACAGGCTAGCCTCACTGTGACCTATTGAATAACCTGGAAGCTGGTGACATACAAGTGATTTTGGGCAGCCGATCTTTTATACCATTGCATCAGCGTGAGAATTTGAGCACCGTGTGATGACATAGCGACGTCATCCACTTCCATCTGGACAGAAGACATGGCGTTTGGAGGGACTGAGGCACCGCTGATCACAATTTGGATTGTCCAATCGGATCGGGCCACACAAATTACATCCAGTATGGGATATGTATAAAACACTTTTTCTGAGGTATGCAGGGGGTTGTAGGAATCCCAGTTACCTGATTTGATATGTGATGGTCATGGTTTACAGTATAAGGCAAAAAACTGGTGACAGGGTCCCTTTAAATAATGATTCCTACCTTAAAGCCTCAGTCAGATGTCATCTGTGGCATCCATGTGCTGTCAGTGATTTTCACTGATCCATAGACTTATATAGGTGATTTTAATCCATGACTCGGATCAAAAATGGAGATGTCCCTTTTTGTTTTTTGCTGGCCTAATGGTCACAGACGTGTGACCAACTCCATAGACTATAAAGAATATGTGTTCTTTCTAATGCTGAATGAGGCCTAAGGGTATGTTCACACAGAGTTTTATAAATGGATTGATGGATTGGGGGCCAAAGTATTCAATGAGCCATATCTGTGTAAAGAGTATGTTTGTAGAAAAGACTGTACAGGGCCCTATTTAAGAATCTGCGCATTTGGCCCAGGTTCAGTTGTCAAGGGGATGCGATTGGTCCATCTGATGTGGCGGTTCTGAGGTATCTCCCTGGTAACTCCTTTTTTCTGTCGCTTGTTGTGGGAGGCGTCCGTTCTTTGAGCTGGCTGTCTTTCATGCTCGATTACATTTGAAACCCTGAATGCTGGCACTCCCGAGTCAGGGTGACATCAGCAGTGTGATCAGGTCATGTGATCACACTGCTGATGTCACTTCTTGGCACCGCATAAGTGGTAAGTTCTCCAATGGAGCTGAAGACACCATAGGTTTATTGTAATTAGGGGAAGATGGGAAGAAATTTGAATATACAGTATGGGGAGAGAAATGGAAGGAATGTATGGGAAGTGAGGAGAGATGAGTGCAGACACAGTATGGGGAGAGACGGGGGAGTTTATGTGGACAGAATGTGGTAGAATGGGTGGGGAGGTACATAGTATGGGGAGCGAGGAGGGAATGTATGCGGACAGAGTATGAGGAGTAAGGGGGGATCGGTGCGGACACAGTATGGGGAGTGAAATAGATGAGGGTGGAAACAGTATGGGGAGTGGGAGGGATGTCTCGGGAGAATATTGATGGAAATGGTGTGAGGAGACAGTATGGGATAATAAAAATGTCAGGGGGCACAGAATAGAGACTGGGTAGTTTTGGGGGGCAGTAGGGAAAGGGAGCAGCATGTGGGGACAATGTGAGACCACAGAAAAGAGGGGACAGTATGCCAAAGAGGGGAAGTGTGATGAGAGAGTACAACACGGAGTCTGGGCAGTATAAGGGGGGACACAGTATGAGAGGACAGTGTTAAGATGGGGCCCAGTATGGATAAGATGAAGAAAAGAAAGAAAACGACTCCAATCAGAGACAATGTCATCTCTAAGGTACCTGGATGTAAATGTTTGTTTGTGATACTGACTAATTCTCAGTACTGTGGTTCCTGTATGGTCCTCAGTCTGATGATAACTGATAGCAACAACACTCAGTATTTCCATACCATTGTTAACAGCGTACCTGACGTTGTAGGTACGTTGTAGGTACGTTGTAGGTACATGTTATACAATGTATATGGGTCAGACCTGACATTACCATTGATGTATCATATAATGATGGTGGTTCTGGTGCTGAATTCAAGTACTGATGGAGGTTCTTATGACGTATTCCTGTACTGATGAGGGTTTTGATGCTGTGTTTCTCTACTGATAAGGGTTATATGATCTATTTCTGTACTGCTGGTGATTCTGATGATGAATTTCTGTACTGCTGTTGTGCACTGTGAGAATTCAGAAGTCTGTAGTGATATAGCATGACTGCAGACTTATCACAAGCTTGACAACCCCTTTAATCCTCCTAACATACAGTGGGGAAATAAGTATTTGATCCCTTGCTGATTTTGTAAGTTTGTCCACTGACCAAGACATGAACAGTCTATAATTTTAAGGGTAGGTTAATTTTAACATTGAGAGATAGAATATCAAAAATAAAATACAGAAAATCACATCGTATAAATTATATAAATTTAATTGCATTTTGCAGTGAGAAATAAGTATTTGATCCCCTAGCAACTATTAAGAGTTCTGGCCCCTACAGACCAGTTAGACACTCCTAATCAACTCGTTACCTGCATTAAAGACAGCTGTCTTAGTCACCTTTATAAAAGACTCCTGTCCACAGACTCAATTAATCAGTCAGACTCTAACCTCTACAACATGGCAAGGCCAAAGAGCTTTATAAGGATGTCAGGGACACGATCATATACCTGCACAAAGCTGGAATGTGCTACAAAACCATAAGCAAGATGCTGATTGAGAAGGAGACAACTGTTGGTGCAATAGTAAGAAAATGGAAGAGATATAAAATGACTGTCAATCAACATTGATCTGGTGCACCATGTAAAATCTCACCTTGTGGGGTGTCCTTGATTATGATGAAGGTGAGAGATCAGCCTAAAACTACACGGGGGGGGACTTGTTAATGATTTCAAGACAGCTGGTACCACAGTCACCCAGAAAACCATTGGTAACACATTACACTGTAAAGGTTTAAAATCCTGCTGTGCCCGCATGGTCCCCCGACTCAAAAAGGCACATGTGCAGGCTGGTCTCAAGTTTGCCAATGAACAGCTGGATAATTCT
>VIAB01029335.1:17741-28669 GCA_009801035.1 Oophaga pumilio
TTAGGAGGATTAAAGGAGGTTGTCCAAGCTTATGATAAGTCTGCAGTCATTCTATATCACTACAGACTTCTGAATTCTCACAGCGCACACTGCACGCTGTCAGGATCCTCTGGTGTCAGTGGTGAGAATTGGAGGTTACTTAACCGCAAGTAAGTGATTTGCACACATGTGGTCACGTACCAACTAGACATGCGTGGTCTCACTCAAAGAAAATTAATTGAGCTAGACCAGACACGTCTAGTCAGAATGAGGCCAAAAGTATATAAATCGAAAACTTGTGCTCTCATGACCGTCCACTCTTGCCATCGGCAAGTGAGAATCCTAAAATTGTGCAGTGCATGCACTGTGAGAATTCGAAGACTGCAGTCAGCTTGTGACTGCAGGCTTTCATCTCAAACCTGGGCAAGTCCTTTATTTATAAAATGAAGCACTGTAGCATGCCAATCTTAGCAGTGTGTAATGTACATGCTGTCAGGATTCAGCTCTGCTTGCTATTTTCAGCAGTCATCTCATGGCCACGTCACTCATATGCAATCTTCATACTTACGGTCAAGTGACAACTAGATTTTCTTGCTGCTTCTCTCAGTTTTTTACTAAACATTGAGAGAATTAGGAAGACCAGCTCGACGACACGTGACTGTAAGTGTGTAAATCGCATATGAATGATTAGTCACATGACGACTACTCAAACTACTTGAAGTGGGCGTCAAACTGAATTCTTGCCCCACGTGCCAGAAAATCTATATACACCTCTGCATTGTATGCTCTTTTCTAGACCTTAGAAAGAAACTGTTAGGCTAGCTGCACCTAAGCTACAGTATCCTTCATCTGGAACTTTTCTCTATGTCTACTGTAACGTTACCATTGACCCCTTTAATTCACCATACAGAGGCCAGTACTGTGTCTGTTTGCCCTTCCATCTGGCAGTAATGTGCCTGAATATCATTTGATTAGCTGTATAGAAAAACACAGCAGACTGCCCTTTCCTATACAGAGCGCTACTACAAAGAAACTTGTACCATGCAGTACATATTTCTTTATAATGGGTCCCTATGGTGGATGGATGTCTCAGCATCCATCTTGTTTGTGGCCACAATTGGGTGCACCTAGTCCAACCTGACACACTATTCTATCCCATCAAAAACAGAATCCTGTTTTCTTTTTCCTTTTTCTTTCATATAATATGACTCAGTGGCAAGCAGATCCAGTATGGGTATGAATTGACACATGTATTATTACTAGCTGTATTCAATTATATAACAACTTTATGGTACCTTTGATGGATAAATTTGCAGCTTTGCCTAAATCTGTCTAATTTTTACATTTGTGAAGTGGGTTTGTGCTTGACTATCGTTTACACTGCTGTTTTGTGAATGAGCCTGCCATGTCTTGAGCACCTCAGTTACCATCTGTCAGCCATAATGAACAGTTTTCACTCAGGGCACATGCCACTTGTTAGATTCAATGTACAATACTAATTTATTTATTGAAATGCGCACAGAATAATAATATAAAAGGCCATAGGTCATGGAGCATGCTCAGTCTGCCCAAGGAAGAAGCCGCCAGGCGAAACCCAGACTCGGGCTAGGATTGGCAGGCCATGTGTCTCTATGCTTATTGCTTTATATTGCAGTTTTATCACCTTGTTCCTGCGAGTATAATAAAATCCTTTCTTAGATATTTATCACTTGGCTGGGCTGCACTATGTCCCGTTTTCTTTTCTGATGTCATCTGCACTGAATATTGGAAGATTTGAAGTGAAGGAAGACTGCATGCCTGACATGTCGAGGTGGTTTGTTTTTCATCTACATACGAACGCTGCAAATCTGGTAAAGGAGAGGAATTCTGGAGGATATTGGGTTTGAGTTAAAGTGCAATCTACTTTTAATTTGACACATTTGCCTTACAATTTAGAAAAAAAGTATACTATATAGTTGGTATCATGTGGATTAATACAGTTATTATATATTATCTCCAAAATATTTTGGCTAGCCATTGTAAAGCAGCACAAGTCATTTTATAGGTAAGCTGGAAACGAAGACTGTTTTACAGATTATGGTTTTGACCTACATAGTATGCAGTATCTCCCGCTCTAGTCCCTACTTGACTTACTTATAAAGTACTGTAGAAATTGGCAAACGTCTCCACATAATCTTTAGCACATGTCCATGTCTTCACTCCTATAACACTCTACTGCCCTTTAACTTTTGACTGATTTTTTTTTGTTTTCAAGCTTTTTAACTAACAGTCTGCTGAAGCATTGATTCTTTCACTTGCACCTGGCGGCTTAATTGGTCACCTAGCAAAATATCGGATCCATCTTCAGTTCTGCTTTTGCTATTTTCTTCACCTCATCTATCATATATTTTATGCTTGCAAAACTGCCAGACTTAAAATACAGAGACCTAGCACATTTCTTAAATGCAATACAACGCATGCTGTGTACTGTAATTTATGTCATGTCATGTTTCTTGCATCACAAGTCATTGGATGAACAGAATATTAGAACAATAGTTTAATTCCCCTGATCATTGCTCTTCTCATTTATCAGTAGATACATTCTCTTGAGACCCATTCTGAATACCCAATTTATATATAAATCCCAAATTGTTTACATCATAAATTGTACTAAATTTGAATCATTCTCTTGTACTGAACTATTGATATCTTATGATGCTAACTTTGTTTTGCTTTATCATCCCAAATGTCATATCTTGATAAAACTGCTCACTCTCAATAATTAATGGAGTCGGTTGTGGCCTCTGGGAACATTATCTGCAGTTCCGCTTAGCTCCTCTCCCTATGGTCACCACCCTTTGCTGTGCTCCACATAACGTCTTACAAATGGCCTAGTGTTTTTCAGTGACATAATCTCCTAAGGCCTAATCAAACACACACCTATGTAGGAGAATTGACTCTGTAATGTTTCCAGCTGCTGTTTGGAAATTACCATCTCCTCAGACTTCTGTGATTTCCAACATTTGCATCTGCTGCTAGTTAATACATCATTTAATGTAAACAGCACAAATCATTTTAAAGTAAGCATCACAAACTATAAAACTATTGATAGAGTTTGGGCATATGCTGCAGGGTAACACATTGTTTGCTATAAGCATTATTAACTGTTATTAGAAACTCACTTTGGTTAGGCCATCATTTTCTGTAAGCTTCACAACCTGTTAGAGTTTTTTTTAGTTTCTGTTGCTTTCTACATCAGTGTGCTGTTTCAGACCTGCCATTTTCCTCTTCATCTGCTGTCTTGGTATTATGGCTTCTGGGTTGTCTGCTGTCCAACATAGCCTGTTGTCCAAGTCCCCGCTGTCCCACATGCCTTTCAACTTGCTATGCCAATTCCCCAGGTCTTAGTATAATAGGGAAAAATTGTGGTTATCATCTGTGCTGTTATCCAAATAACGGTCCAGTCATGTAGATGGTGAAGAAATTGTGTTTTATTCTCTCAATGTGTTTTGAAGTGTACAGGACTTCTTCCTCAGGAGATGCTATGATAGCATCTCCTGAGGAAGAAGTCCTGTAGACTTCAAAATGCGTTGAGAGAATAAAACACCATTTCTTCACCATCTATATGACTGGACCGTTATTTGGATAGCAGTTCGGATGATAATCACAATTTTTCGCTATTATACTACGATTCAGTCATCGGTTTGATCCATGGATCTGCTTCAGCTTGTGACTTGGATGAACTGATCAAAGGATTATTTTAACCTCGGATAAGACCCTGTTTGCGCTCCTCTCTCCTGCAGTATTTTGCTTAATTCCCCAGGTCTATGTGTACCCCCTTACCTGTGGCTTCATGAATCCACGTCATAAGGTGAGCTTAATATAATGTGACAAAGCACCAGGAAACGAAGCTATACCTGCCGAGTTATATAAAGCAGGAGGCCCTGTCCCGATACAAATGATGACTAAACTATTCCAGTCCAGTTTTAAAAACAAACAGGTTCCACGACAGCTGAAAGATGCTAGCATAATCTATATCTACAAGTAAAAATGCAACCAACAATCTTGCAATAACCATCGTGGCATTTCCCTTCTGTCCCCTGCAGGGAAGATTCTGGCTTGCCATTCGCTCTACTGCCTCGTCCACCACCTTGAGCAAGTTATACTACCCAAAAGTCAGTGCTGGTTCCGTGCTTTGCATGGGATGGCAGATATGTTCTTTGCGGTGTGTCAGCTCCAAGAAAAGAGCCAGAAGCAACTTAGCAACCTTTTTTGACTTGACCAACGCTTTCAACACAGTCACCAGAGACTGCCTGTGGAAAATCTTGGCAAAGTTTGGCTGCCAGAGCAAGTTCATCACAATCATCCGGCAGCTCCATGATGATATGATGTTGAAGGTCCTGAATGATGTAGACAAAACGGAGGCCTTCCCAGTTACAAACAGTGTAAAACAAGGCTGTGTACTTTCCCCGGCCCTGTTCAGTATGCTATTTTCTGCCATGTTGAGGGATGTCTTTAGCAACTGCAAAGTCTGAATCCATGTCAGGTACAGGACTGACTGAAAGCTGTTCAACCCTAGACGCCTAAAGGCTGTTAAAAAGGTCCATGAGACTGTTATCTGTGACTTTTTTTTTGCTGATGATTGCGCACTCAACACCAGCACAGAGCTACAGATGCAGTATGAAATGGACTGTACTTCACAAGTTTGCGACAACTTCAGTCTTGTTAGCAATACTAAAAAGTTATATACCAACCTGCTCCAGGAAAACCATACTAGCAGCCACGCATTACGGTGGAGGAGCACAACTTGTAAGCAGTTGACAACTTCACCTACCCAGGCAGCACACTCTTCCGTGTAATGACCATAGACGCTGAAGTCAACAACAGAATTGCCAAAGCCAGCATCACCTTTGGGAGGCTGCGTAAGAATGTCTAGGAATGAAGGGGACTCAGCCTTACCACTAAGCTGAAGGTCTACTGCGCTGTGGTCCTTACCACACTTCTCTATGCCAGCGAGACCTGGAATGTCTACAGCCAGCATACCAAACAGCTCATTCACTTTCACCTGAGCTGTCTCTGCTGGAACAATCTGGGCTCTGCAGTATATACACTCTCCTGCTGAAATCCCAAGCCAGGTGGACTGGACATGTGGTCAGTATGCCAGACAGCCAATTGCCTAAACAACTGCTGTACGGAGAATGTGTTAGGGAAAGCAAGCAGTCATGGAGAAGAGGAAACATTCTAAAGACTGCCTTAAAGCTTGTCCTGGACTGTTCAGCTTGGCGAGCCAGGATCACCTCAGGAGCATGTGCAGCTAAAGATAGAAAAATCTTTGAGGCAAAAAAAAGTGAGCTATGTGCAAGAAACAAGTGGTATCTACAGTCCTGGCCACATCAGTCACCTTGGGACCCACAGCTACTGATCCTCCTGTAGACCCTGAAGTCATAGTCATCTTTGACTACGAAGGATGAACAGCAACCACTTTATATGCAGATAAATAGCTTTTTTTGAGGTGACAGGTTCACTTTAAAGGAATGTCTGCCTATACTGTTTGGAGTTCCATTGGGACAAAGCTAAATAAATGTATGAGTAAAAATAGGAATATGTAGAAATCAGGGGCCTGGAAAAGCTAGGCAAACAACAACCTACAAGGAGACAATAATAGGAGCTAAAAATAAGTAAATGAGGTCTAGAGAATCTTCACAGAAGGACTAAGATGGCAGTTACAGAGGTTTTCAGTAGGTATACCTGTTGTGGAAAACCATCACTTCTCTGTGACAGCATCGCATAGACTGATGGGAGCTGGTACATGCTCACACTCGTAATGACGTCATTTAATTTCTGCTGAGAGCTATTGTCATCGGCATTTAAATGGTTAAACTGCAGTGATTGGAGCAACAAAGCTGACATCTGCTGTGTATGAAGCAAGCTCAGCTCCTGAGCCAGCTTTATACCTTCCTAAGCGACCTATGATGACAGACACACATTATAGGTTGTTAAGCAGCTCAAACATTACCACATTAAATTGCTACTATTTTTGTCTATAAATCAGGTGGAATAAATAAAAGATTATATTTTATTTTTTTCTTCAGAGTCTTGGACGGTTTCTTCTGCTGGGTGGAAGCATGTGCCAAGTTTCATGGAGTTCTCTTTATGGTGCATGGGACTTTTCTCAAATACACTAAGAAAAGCTGATTGAAGTTACTGTATTGATGCAAAGGTTTCTGAAGTATCTTAGTACTTAAGATAAATATTGGGGGCAAACATTTTGCTAGGATTCCTCTCATCAATCACATTGAAGACCACTACAGTCAGTCTCTCCCCAGCCAAAAAAAAGTGCTTACTGTAAGTTAATTGTATTTTGTCAAAATAAGATGCTACGTGTCAGAATTCCTAGCACACACACTTCAAAGAAAACATGCCCGTATACCTCAAAGTAAATCAATAAATCGGCAATAAATGAGCATGCTAGAAGGACAAAATTGAAGGGACAATCGCAAGATTAATGAATACAAAGAAAGAAAACGATCAAAAAAATCCCAAAAACAATGATAAATAAAGTACAAAAAAGCTTTATTAAATATAACAATGAACAGGGGAGCAAGACAGGAAAAACTCCATGCCAATCAGCACAAGTGGGAAAGAAGGACACACAAGGGTTGAAGGACTATATTATTAATCCTTTAAGTTCAAAATTCTGCAAGTGCAGAAAAAATATATCTCAACAATATTGCAACATCCCGGATGGCCAATAGGTACATGAGAACAGATAGTTAATACTAAAGTAATAAAAATTGAAATCATAAGTAATGAACAAAATTAATATAATACAACCTTAGTAACTGTTCACACATAGGATAATATAATCTGCAATTGCAGCCCAACATTATATACATGCCATTTGGCAAAATCCCTGATGGCCAGCTTACTATAAGGTATAAGCTAATACATAAATAGAATTGCCAAATTAGTAAAGCATAGAAATACCTGTGCAAGTACCGAGAGGGTCACCCAGTGCGTCCACCCCCGACGTGCGTTTCGGCTAGTATGCCTTCCCCTTGCCTTGGTGAACCTTGTGTGTCCTTCTTTCCCACTTGTGCTGATTGGCATGGAGTTTTTCCTGTCTTGCTCCCCTGTGTCAGAATTCCTGTTGTCCATCTACAGTTTGACCACTAGTGGCTGCTATTGTTGTTGTCGTTAATGACCTTTTCAGAGACATGCTTTATCATTTTCTTGCCTGAAGACTAAGTTCACCACAGCTCCTATACTGATTCATCCCAATCTTGAACATGCCTTTATTCTAGAAGTGGATGCTTCAGAAGGTGCAGTACGGGCCATTCTGTCACAAAGAACACGAACAAAAGATTTGCTACATCCTTGTGCCTATCTCTCCTGAAGTTTGACCGTGTCAGAAAAGAATTATGATGTGGGGAACAAAGAGCTCTTAGCTATCATTGCTGCGTTCAAGGAATGGAGACATCATCTAGAAGGAGCAGCTCAACAAGTTGTTGTTCTATCTGACCACCGTACCTTGAATTTGTTAGGTCTGCCAAATTTGTCCCCCCCGCCAAGCTCGATGGAGTCTTTTTCTTAACCAATTCAACTTTGTTATCTCTTACAGACCTGACTCCCATAATGGTAAGGCTAATGCTTTATCTAGGTTGTCCTCCAAAGATTCTTCTACAGCAGTGCCACCAACAACTATTCTACCTGAATCCAACTTCCAGGGGGTGATCCATAACAAAGACTTGTTGGAAGTTATACTGGAAGCATACAAGAAAGACCCAATTCTACAGCAACCACCTGATGGTATATTTCTTACCTTTCAAAATATGTACTGTATGTACTCATAACCATATAAATAAGTATGGACACATAACCATTGGATCTATGTTTCAGAAACTGTGAGACTAAAGGTATTAAAACTGATCCATGACTCCAAGTTCGCAGGACACAAAGGAATTAAAAAAAGACAAGAATTCCTGATTGACGTTTTTTGTTGGCCAAATTGCCCAAAAAAGTTAAAGAATATATATCTTCCTATAGCACCTGTGCCATGTATAAAACTGCCATTGCCAATAGTGTTATTCCAGCTTCTGAAAATTCTATCTCGTCCTTGGGGTTCTATATCTATGGACTGTATTGTTGAACTATCAGTTGCAAAGGGGAAGAGTTCCATCCTAGTACTGGTGAACCGACTCACCAAAGCAGCACATTTTGTCCACTTCACTGGTTTACCTTCTGCTACAGGGACTGCTGATTTCGTAATTCAAAATGTGTTTTGTCTTCATGGGATTCCAGACGAAGTTGTCTCGTGGAACACAATTTGCATTGAGATTCTGGAAGAATTTTTGTGCAACATTGGACATTGATGTCAGCTTATCTTCTGCATTCCCTCCCCAATCTAATAGACTGATTGCACAAACCAAACCTTAAAGAAATATCTCAGATGCTACATTTGTCATCGAAAAGGATCCATGAGTAAGGACCGAGATTTAGTACGAAACATATAGGAAAAGTTCTCACATTTATTTTTTTTCTACAGTACTGGTAATGTTCTGTTTTTATTCAATTCCACTAATAAAAATGTTCGAAATTTTTTATCCAAAAATGGCTATCCCTACCTTTTTCTATCTGTAGGTATCATACAAGTTTCTTGATCATGAGAATTGGACACATACACTTTAGCTGCCGAATGTGCATATGCCTTAGCAAGTGTGTGGGGTCGTAACTCCACTGGCAACACTTTCTACCAATGTAGAAGTGAGTGGCACAAGATGATGCTGTGTAACCATTTTAAAGATTCCCCAATTTCGTATTTAAAGACTAAGTATGATGTTGAACTTCAAGTAAATATTCAGTTTATTACTACATATGCTTTCATAGAACTAAGTCATAATTGAGGCCTGACTGAAAATGTCCATTATACCTATCATGCCTGATAAAGTGTTTTCAGTCTATGTATTCGTTATTGAGAGAACAGGGCTTGAAATAAAAGGACTAAATTGGAAATAAAATGTGTCGCTTTTGCTGAATAAATTGGTATGTCTTTTCTTTCCTACATAAAAATGCAAAGCAGTTCTTCCTATTTCCTGCAAATATTTCCAGCTGTGAAGTTCAACAAGAACCCGGGCATATACTTGTCTGGCTGCCATTACAAACATCGTATGTCAAAAAGTATATTAGACATTGAGACTTTGCAGGCATCTAAATTAGTTTGCAAGTTGTAAAATGCAGCTTCAGTATACAGTATAAATATGAAATCCTGGTTTTCTGAGGACGTACTTAAAAAAGCTGCATGCATAGTAAATTGGAGAGAGCAGAGATTTGCAGTCAACACACAAGTCAGCAGCGCTGCAAAAGAATTTAGTTTAAGCTCCTTCCCGTGAAGCAGACCAGCAATTGAGCTCTCCAGGCATCCATTCATCATGCTAGGTTATAACACCGCAACATAACACAGATGAAGCTACATCTCCCCCAAGCATTCATTCTCCAAATCATTTTTTGTTTCGCCGTGTACGGTGAATGATCCGTTCATATTTCCTTTTAATGTGGAAAATTCGGTATGCAAAAATGATAAAGAAAATATTCTACAGGATTCAGTCTGAAATGTTAAATCCTCAGTATAATCTTGTCCTGGCGTCTGCACAATATTGCAACAATGTGTTTTTCTTGATATCAAAAGATGAACTTTGCAAACTAAAATCCATCATATAATTGCTTCTGTTGCAACAGCCTTTTTCCATTTTTTTCCTACTCGCTCATCAGGCCTCTCCTGTCCCACTGAGTCAATTTCAGGTCATCTTTCATTTGTTGAGAATATACCCTTATTGGCAAGATGTTTCTGTGTTCCTTCGGAAACACGCATATTGTTTTACTTACAGCTGTGTTGTGTTTTATGCTCTCACATAAATGTTATGCGGAGATTATAAGCAAGGCTATATGATACCATTTATTTGAAGAGAGAGAGAAATATAGGCAGTATTATAGCAGGTTGATTTAATTTAGCTTTACATATGTCTCTGTTCTGGATCTGCAAAAGATTTGCCTTGTCCTCAATCCACTTTCTTGAAAAAAATGTAAAAATTCAATGTTCATTTTTATTGCTTTCTTAAATTAAGGATACAGTGGTTAGGGTAATGTATATGTACCACTAGAAAATATTTTCATCCCTGAAGATTTCATGAGATAATATGTCTATTCTGGTAGAATTCTTCCTTTAACTCCTCCATGTCCCGTCCTAATGTGCCCTTAATAACCAAACGCCTTTTTTTAGTTTTTTTCATTGTTACATTCCATAAGCCATTGTATTCACACCTTTTCATCTACATAGCTGCATGAGAGGTTGCTTTTTATGGGACGAGTTTTATTTGTCCATGGCACATTATTGGGGTAGATAAAGCTTATTAAATCTTTATGGAGATAAAAAAAACAGCAATTCTGCTATTTTTGTGTTTAAAATTTTATGCTATAAATTATATGTGTTGCACAAATAAAGTTTAAACTTTATTCTGTGGGTCAGCACGATTATGGCAATACCTAATTTATGTAGTTTTATATTATGTTTTATTAACTATGCACAATGAAACAAAATGTTTTTCCATCAGCAGAGCTAAGTGATGGCTCCTTTTTTGTGTGCTGACATGATAAGTTTATTTTGCAGGATGATACAATAATGAAAATGTAAAATATATACAGTTATTTAGGTTTTACTACTTTTGCACAAACAAAATAACTTAAAAATCATATTTTTGTCATTATGCTCTGAGGTCCTTTTTTATTTATTTTTTTCCACTGGTGCCATTTTTGGATGCATGTGTTTTTGATCAGTTTTTATTTAATTACTAGAACCAGCAATTTAGGTATTGCTTCCTATATTTTGTCTTTACAGCATTCATAGTGTGAAATAATGAATGAGTTTCATAGTATGGATTTCACGTTCATGTACATGATTGCGTGGGTGATTATGT
>VIAB01029336.1:17273-30358 GCA_009801035.1 Oophaga pumilio
AGCACAAGACGCTATAGGAACTGTACACTATACATGACAAACAGGCTCAGGTGTGAGCTCAGGTGGTGATCATCCATCATTCCCTATCAGTAGGGCCTTCCTCTCCCCAATACCAACCCATTGTATGTGTGATGCACGGTTCGCTGACCAACCACCTGTTGGGTTGAGTCACACCGTGACAGATACTGGCGCCATACTTGACGGGGAAACCTCAGAAAGGATACTATGATTTAGCTTTTCAGGACTCTAAAGAGTATGGCAAGCTAAAAACGGAGTTTCTTGCACGCTTGGGGGTAACAATGACTCTCAGTGCACAGCGGTTTAGCATTGGGCGTATCACCAGGTCAAATCACCACACTCCCAAATGTTTGAACTGTTGCACCTGGTCCAGAAGTGGCTGCAGCCAGAGTCCTCTACGCCTGCGCAGATGGTAGTATGGGTGGTGATGGACAGTGTTGCGCACTCCCTGCCGAGCCCCGTACAAACTTGCGATGCCCAGGGTGATCCCCGGAATGCCGATTAACTTGTCAGACTGGTCGAAAGATACCAGGGGATGGAATGTTCCGTGGGAAAGCAACCCACTCCATACTGGGGGTCAAAACAGGGGGCGAAGGCCCAAAATGGGTGGGGCACCAATACTGTTTGCCTATGCAGTGAATGCAAGAGCTGCCACAAATTTGGTTGCACCCCAATACCCCTTGGAAGAGACGTGGAGAAGGGGCTCCTAAAGCAATTTTCACATTATTAGGAAGTGGGTCTCCCATATTGTTTGCCTATGCAGTGAATGCAAGGGCTGCCAAAAATTTAGCGCTACTCCAATGCCCCTTTGAAGAGATGTAGAGGAGGGCCTCATGAAAAAAGTTTCCCATTATAAAGGAGCTGATGTCCTATAATTGTGATGCCCATGCACTAAGTGTATAGGCTGACAAACATTTACTACTGGGGGGTATACATGAACATACTGTATAACCATTATTTTTTGTACGGGCGTCGGACCTCATAAACACCCTTTAAAAAAATGATGTCGATGTTGCATCACGGACCATGGTTACCCTGGTCTGTGAGGCATGTTCATGTATAGTGGTGGTGGATGATGATGATGATGAGGACAACAGCAAATAGCCAAATTCATGAAGCATATACTAAGGTGTGGATGTGAAGAGATGCATGGGAATAGAACTCCCAAAAAAAGACACTGGATTTGAGTTTATGTTACACTGCTATCATTCGGTGGTGTAGAGAAGTCTGGCCCAATCCAGCCCTTGCTCTTTTTTAAAAGAGTCAGCCTGTCAGCATTTTCAGTTGACAGGCTGATGCGCTTATCAGTTATAATTCCACCAGTGGCACTAAAAACGCGCTCTTACAAAACGCTAGCGTTATGTCAGGCTAGGACCTCCAAGGCGTAGAGAGCCAGTTCATGCCGTGCATCCAGTTTTGAGACCCAATAATTAAAAGGCACAGAGGATGTTGGTATGGTCAGCAAGGTACTCCCTCAGCATCTTCCCAAAATTTTCACTCCTTGTGAGAGTACCCCGCACCTCAGGGCCTGTGCGATGTGAGGGTCAGAGAAAAGTCTCCCAGAACTTTGACAGTGTTCCCCTGCCTCTGCTGGATTGGAGTTGTGTCTCTCTCGCCTGTACTCCTTGGTTGTCCAAAGAACTGTGATCTTTGCTGCCAGCATTTTCAGGTGGGAATTTTTTTTAATAATTCCCCAACAAGGGCCTTCTGGTACTGCCCAATTTTAGTAGACCTGTCCGCCTCTGGAATAAGCAATGGAAAGTTCTCTGTGTACATTGGGTCTAAAAGTGTCACCAACCAGTAATGACTGTCACCCCAAATTTTGAGAACGCGAGGTTCACGGTCAAGGCAGTGTAACCTAAACTCAGCCATGCGTGCCAGACTGCTAACAGGCTAGACTTCCATGTCCTCAACAAGACAACGACTTACCATGCTCTTCTCCTCCTTGTCCCTGTCCTTAGGCCATCCACGCTGAACAGATGGTATGACAGATGTACAGGTAGTACCATCGATAGCGCATGAAACTAGATCCTGTTCTTCCTCCTCCTCCTCATTGTCACCCAATCCACTTTGCGATGAGATGAGGCTGAGCTGTGTGTAATCAGCCTGTATGGCTCCTTGCTCCGACTGCAATGCATTCTCTTTGATTGTGAGCAGAGAGCGTTTCAGAAGACTGAGAAGTGGGATGGTGATGCTAATTATGGTGTCATCTCCGCTCACCATCTTGGTGGAGTCCTCAAAGATTTTGAGGATGGTATATGTCTGACATTCATGTCCTTGCTCTGCATATCCTCCTGCAACGTTGGGTCAGTTACTATGTCATCCACCACCTCGTCTTACACTTCCACACCCTGGTCCTCCTCCTGACTTTCTGGCAATTGTGTCTCATCATCGTCCACCTCTTGTGACATGTTCCCACCGTCGCCTTTGTGTGACCATGGCTGCTCAAATATTTGGACATCACTACAGGCAATCTCCTTTTGCCCCGCTTCAAGTGGACCAGGCGAGAGGCCCGAATCTATAAATGGAAAAGTGAACAGCTCTTCGGAGTGTCCAAGTGTGGGATCAGTTGTCTCCGGGCACTCGACATGGTGGGAGGAAGGAGGATCAGGCTGAGGTATATGCGGTCCAGACTCACGGCTACTCAGACTTGACCGTGTGGAAGACAGGGTGGTGGTGATGGCAAAGTGACTGAAAGCATTATCAGCTATCCAGCCAATAACCTTTTGACACTGTTCTGGGTTCAATAGTGGTGTGCTGCTGCGGTCCCCTAGTAATTGGGACAGGAAGGTCAGGTGAGAAGATGTGGGTGTTTGTTGTGGCACAATTTCAGCTTGCCCACGGCCTTGGCCTCTGCATGCACCATCACCATCACATCCAGTTCCCCGTCCCTTACCACGTGCCTTGCCCATTTTAAATGGAGGACAATATTTTACACGTTCACTTCAAATGACTGAATTTGGAGCGAACTTATATGTGATCCACGTGACAGACAAACCCCTGTTTAAAATAGCTGGCCTGTAGGTAACTATTTTTTTCAGCAAACTGATGTCTTATCTAAGACACTACAACAAAATTTAACAGTAGGCCAGAAATGGCAGAATTTTCTGTACACTCAGATGTGATGTGTCTCACGGCCAAACCCCTGTTTAAAATAGCTGGATTTTTACGCTGTAATATGGAAAGGATCTGGTCTGGCTGTATTCTGCACTGCCAACAAGCAAATGGAGAAAAAAATGGTGTACTCTGGATTGCTTTTGAAAAAAATAAACAGGATTAAGATAAAAAATATTATTCCTGGCCCCTGATACCTGGGGCTATGTATATAAGGTAAATATCTGCAAAAGGCAGCAGCAGCAGAAAGTACTGGAATGGACCCTCTTGCTATATACAATAAAGTCTGCCACATACACTGCCTGCCTACCTATCACAGATATCTATGCACTTTTATTAGTCCTCAGAAGGACTGTTGGATTAGATGGATTTGTTTATTAAAGATGCTATACCCACACTAACTAATACACCACCAAATCTCTCCCTAGGTCAGTAGCACCTCTCCCTACACTGTCTGGAGCAGACTGTGACAAGCATGCCACTGCCCAGTCTGCTATAGACCTGATGACGGTGTGCGGCCAGCAAATCACTGTAAATCCACAACCAACGTGGCTGTGACATTACAGTGTGTGGCAGACAATCCCTGCATGTTGATTGGCTCTGTAAAGAGTGCCAAATATGTAGGGCGGGGACCCGAGCTCCCGCGTAGCAACCTCGGAAATACTCGGCGAGCGCCGAGCATGTCGAGCAGTGAGATACCTCAGGCGAGCACCGAGTACTTCCAAGCATGCTTGCTCATCACTAGTTTCTACACATCCTACTTAGCTGTGGTCTCTGTGGTCATTGTAGCAATATGTTATATGCTGAGCCGCCTCTAGGGGTCTCACTACCTGGATGTATTCAGAGGATAGAGAGGAGGGACTCGTTGGTAAGAGCATGAGACAGGAAGCATTCATGTAATGTGGCTGAGAGAACGTGCACACAATAAAAGTAACCCGTTACCACAATCGTGTCAGAGGCATAAACAAGAAACAGAACAGTCATAAATCAGCTGACAGTAGCTTAAAAAAAGACAGATAAAAGAGTTACAAGCTCCCCAGTACACCATCTTAGCAGACAGCGGCTATAGAAAGAAAATGATGCAAAATTTGGAATGAAACCCAATTGTCAAAATTATTTTTATTTCCAACTACATTCGTTTAAGTAAAAAAGAGTTGTCCTGAAAAGTGGTAAACTCCTTTTACATTATAACAATATTAATTATCATAATAAACAATAGTTTATAAATATACATAGATAAAGGTATATTTAGGCTACATTCACACAATGAGCTCTTAGTGAGCTTTTGATGCTGCAGAATTTCTGCATCTATTATTTAAATTAGGTTACTTGCGTTTTTTCATTGCGTTTTTATGCGCTTTTTTAGCATGTGTTATTATTGCATTTTTGACACTGTTGTTTTTGTGTCTCTTTGGTGTGTCATGCTTTAAAGTATAATTCAAGTGGAGGGGGTTTTATTGCAATGCTGGAACAGTGCTTTAAATGTAATTCCCCTTGACCACGTCTCACACTCGTCTGCCGCCGCCTTCATCGTTTTCCAGCACCCGGCGGTCCCGGCGAAAAATTACCAGCCGGCAGCTCCTGTGCTTCATGGAGCTGGGCGGATGTCACTTTTCAATACAAGTCTAAGAGCCTTGTTCTGGCTCTCATAGACTTGCATTGAGAGCTTGTGATATAACTTCTGACTTCCAGCCAGTGAGAAGCTGTGCTCAAGATGACACCGTGGGACTGGAGCGCTGCTGAAAAACAGTGAAAACACCGGAGGGTGAGTGGCCGTGGGCAGGGGACTTACATTTAAAGCGCTGAACAAATGCTTACACTCCAGCAATGAAAAAAAAATGTGGATTGGTGCTTCAACCGCTTTCCGACATGCGGCGTACATATACGGCATCGTGGGAGCTGAGTTCCCGCAAACCATCTTATAGGTACAGCGCCACAAATGCACGGGCTCACGCTGAGTGCCGCCGTGATCGGATGCAGGTGTCAACTCTATGTGAGAGCTGACACCCTGCAGAAACACCCACGATCGGTGCTAGCACTGATCGTGGACGTTTAACTCCTCTGATGACTCTGTCAATAACGTGGCTCAATGTTATAAACTTCTGTGAAGTACCTCCCTGAGAGGTCTAGTTTCCAAAATGGTGTCACTTGTGGGGGGTTTCCACTGTTTAGGCACATTAGGGGCTCTCCAAATGGGACATGGTGTATTCGCTAATTATCCCAGCAAATTTTACATTGAAAAAGTCAAATGGCGCTCCTTCCCTTCCGAGAAATGCCATGAGCCCAAACAGTAATTTTTCCCCCACATATAGGGTATCAGGGCATGAATTGCACAACAAATTGTATGGTCCATTTTCTCCTTTTACCTTTGTTAAAGTAAAAAAAAATGGGTATAAAGGAAAATTTTTGTGGAAAAAAAAGCTAAAATATTTATTTCTTCCTTCCACATTCCATTAATTCCTGTGAAGCACCAGAAGGGTTAATAAACTTCTTGAATGTGGTTTTGAGCATCTTGAGGGGTGCAGTTTTTAGAATGGTTTCACTTTTGGGTATTTTCTGTCAATCAGGCCGCTCAAAGTCACTTCAAATGTAAGATGGTCCCTAAAAAAAAAATGGTGTAAATTTTGTTGTAAAAATGAGAAATCACTGATCAACTTTCCTAACAAAAAAATTGTGCTTCAAAAATTGTGCTGATGTAAAGCAGACATGTGGGAAATGTTGTTTGATATCTATTTTGCATGACATGGCTCTCTTATTTTAGGCCTCTTTCACATGTCAGTGGCTCCGTTACATGTAGTGACAGTCTTCTCACATACAGGAGACACGTACACACGTAGACCCATTCAAATGAATGGTTCTATGCACCTGTCAACATGTTTTTACGGACCGTGTGTCCGTGTGCAAAACACGCTGACATGTCAGTTCTCCTCCGGCAGCACGGTCCGCAAAACGTGCCGCACATGGAGAACAATGTACACTGTGTATTTTCCCACGGTGCTGAGGTCACAGTGGTTCAGCTGTCAGCGAACACAGACTCAGTGACATCACCGCTCATCACTGACCCTGTGCGCGCTGCTTCCCATTCATTCCCCAGTAGTTTACAGCCCGAGCGGTCACACCACTCCAACAGTAAACTGATTAACCCCTGAGATGGATTGCGCCGTGGGACTGACTGAACGACGGACAGGTATGGGATATTGCTGCTTTTTTATTTTGTATTTTTTCCAGGAGATCGAGGTCTTTGCTGGGAATAGCAGTTTAATAAAGATGGCAAACCTGTGTGTTGTATTATTTCATTAAAACCTTTTATTCTTACTTTGTGGTGTTTAATTAACCCTTTACTTACTATAGGATTACTAATGGATAGGTGTCTTATTGACTCCTCTCCATTACTAAGCCGGGCTTAATGTCACATTACAATAGAAAGGTGAAAGGTGACATTTACCCCTTATTAACCCCACTTGCCACCACTACAGGGCAAGTGAGAAGAACCCGACAAAGCTCCAGAATAGACGCATCTAACAGATGCGCCTTTTCTGAGCAGCTGCGGGCTGCTGTTTTTAGTCTGGGGGGGCCATATGCATGGCTGCTTACCAGCCTGAAAATAGCAGCCTGCACCTGTATAGTTTTGCCGGGTTGGTTCAAAACATAAGGGGGACCCCACGTCGGTTTGTTTTTCATTCATTCTCCCTGCTCTCGCTGTTGCAGGCAGAGCAGGGAAGAATAAGGACAGCCGTGTTCAGCACCACATGCAGGGGGACAGCGCTTACAGAAGCGCTACTTCCCCTGCGGCCGTCTGTGTGGTACTGATGCGGCATATGGGAGGCACACGTGTGCCACATGGATGTGCCATGTGGACACACGGACACGGATATCTCTGGTACCGATTTTTCCGATACCGGAAATATCTGGATGCGTGAAACCACATTTAAGGGCATAAAAATTAAAAGTTTGAAAATTGCAAAAATTTCCAAATTTCTATTTTTTTCTCAAATAAACGCAAGTCATATCAAAGAAATTTTACCACTGTCATGAAGTACAATATGTCACAAAAAAACATTCTCAGAATCAGTGTGATACATTGAAGCGTTCCAGAGTTATGTCCTCATAAATTGACAGTGGTCAGAATTGAAAAAAATGGCCTGGTCAGGAAGGTGAAAACAAGCTTTGGGTGAAGAGGTTAGTAAATTTGCTTTGTTTATTATACTTTTTGGTATTTGGATTTAACAAAACTTTATTGACATAATTAGATGCAGAATACATGTGTTTTTGATGCGTTTTCGACACAGGAAAGCACTAAATCGCATGTGCATTTTTAACCTGTGGATTTTCAGCATATAATGTAAGACTATGAGGAAATTATACCACCATGAATGATCCACTCCGCCAACAAAAGAGCATTTTGGTTATTTATTGTGATTAGGGTCATGTGTACATGCAGATAATTGGGACTGACCTTTTTTATGAAATTGGCCAGTGTAAATCAACTTGCTTTTCTCAGGTTTATAGTTCTGACAATACTAGCAGCAGTCAGCAGCACGATTCTTGCTGTAAAAATTCTAGAATCCTGATAGAGGCCTGACAGACACTATTAGGCCGGAGTCACACTTGCGAGTGTGATGCGAGAAACTCACGCGAGTCTCTCTCATCAATACCCAGCACTGCCGCCGGCATTTGGACAGGTATGTGCGGCTGCATAGAAATACATAGAGACTCGTGCGAGTTTCTTGCATCACACTCACAAGTGTGACACCGGCCTCAGAGTGATACTAGTTATGGGAAAAAAAATCAAGGAAAAACAAAGTGCATCCGTTTTTTAGAGGGATAGTTGTTTCTCAGTGATCAGCCTGTGAACATGTCCACCTATATTAGGAACGTATGGTGCATGGACACGGGGTGGAAGCAGATGTCATGCAGAATTGTTCCACAGCATTAAATTAGCTTCAGCTGTGCAACCAAATCCTTCACTATAAAAGATCAAAACACAGAGGGGCCCAGAAGCCGCCCCCAAGTATTCCAGGAATAACCATAAAAGAAAGGGTTGCCACATTCATGTCATCAAAACAAGTACAACAAAGAGGCAAGAAGGGAGCCCGGGCTACCTATACATGCAGGAGACAGGCCAGGGGCACATACAAAAGTGACGGATTACAACAAAGGCTTTTTATGTAAACCTCATCCTCTCTCTCCTGCCGCTAAACACATTTCATATAGCCCCGGGAGACAGGAAAATCAGATGTGGAATTGTTACAGCCTCGCAGGATGTCTCAGCCGAATTAGAGGGTGAAGCCATTTAGGAGTGTCTCCTTCTCCCAGTTACCACAGTTTATATTTTTGTAATTTTTGAAGAGAGTAAACTCCTATTCTTCCCGCATGGGATTGTCACATCCACAATGGGGCATTGTAATCATCCAATATACATCCATTGTTACTGCCAGTAATACTGACAGGGGGCAAATATGGGGGAAGAGGCTAAACAAGGGTAAAGGTTTCTGTAGTAAGGAAATATAGGTCTCCATGCTACGAATCTGCTTGAGACTCATTAGGCTGCAGCGATTTTTAGCATCAAAAGTCGTAAATCATTTAGAAAGTCACAAAAATGGACCACAGTGAAAACTCCTTTAAAAACTTTACTTCTGGGGATGGGAAGGTGCGAAGAGGAACTGAACTGAGATGAGCCCCAAAAAATGAGACATTTGGTTAAAGTCACATTTCATGAATCTGTCTAAGGCCTCATTCACACGTCAGTATTTTTCCATCAGTGTTTGTACCTCAAAGCCAGGAGTGGAACTTACAGAGACAAGCTATAATTAAAAGATTGACACCTTCTCTGTGTTTTGGAGACAGTCCTGGTTTTGGCATACAAACACTGATAGAAAAATACTGATGTGTGAATGAGGCCTAAGGGTGCGTGCACACGTTGCGGATTCAGTTATTATTATATATTTATATTCAGTTGAAGATTTTTCCGCGCGGATTTTACTAAATCCGCAGATAAAATGACCTGCGTTTTACCTGCGGATTTAGTGCAGATTTTCTGCAGAATTTGTGCGGATTTCCCCTGTGCTTTTACATCTGCTGATTTCTATAATGGAGCAGGTGTAAAACCGCTGCGGATTCACAAACAATTGACATGCATGTGCACAGCATTTTTTTTTTTACATAGATTAGAATGGTACTGTACAAGGCAGCAGAATCCGCAATGTGTGCACGCACCCTAAAACATATTGCAGAGGAAATATGAAAAAAAAGACACAGGCTACATATGAGCTTTTATCGTGATTTTGATGCTGTGGCAAAAACACAGCATCTTAGGCCGGGATCACACATGCGAGAAACACGGCCGAGTCTCGCATGTGAAATCCCAGCTCTGGTGCCGGCACTCGGGAGTGGAGTGCGCAGCTCCATGTATTTCTATGCAGCCGCTCGCTCCGCTCCCGAGTGCCGATGCCAGAGCTGGGATTTCACATCCGAGACTCGGCCGTGTTTCTCGCATGTGTGATCCCGGCCTTAGAGTTCCAGCAAAGTGGATTGGATTTCTAGAAATCTCATGCCCACTGTGCTTCTTATTTATCCGTGGTGTGTTTTTCAAATCCACCACACATTGATTCCTCTTGCGGGTACACTGAGTTTTCTGTGCTGAATTTCCCCATAGACTTACATTAGATGCAGAAAATCTGCTAGTAAAAAACGCACATACGTTTTTAATGCAATTCTGGGGTGGAAACGCATCAAAACCACAAGTAATCCGCACCTACACACTGTATATCACAAAAGTGAGTACACCCCTCATATTGTAAATAACATCTTTTCAAGAGACAACACGGAAGACACTTTGATACAATGTAAAGTAGTCAGTGTACAGCTTGTGTAACAGTATAAATAAATCTGGTGTAATAATATTAATTTTTATTTATATAGCACCAACATATTCTGCAGCACTTTACAATTAAGTAGGGACAAGTACAAACAATAAAAACAATACAATCTAACACATTTCATCAGTTACAGGAGGAGAGAGGGCCCGTTCAGCCATCATTATAATAAATAGGGGTTTTCATATTAAGCTGCATGATTCGGTCATCAGCCAGGATATGTCTGAGTGCAGTTACCGTGTGCTAGTAGGTGCATGGAGGATGTGGAGACAGATGAATAGGCAGGAGTAGAATATGATTAACCTTTAGGAATGAACAGGGGAGAGTTAGGCTAGTATGGTGAGGTGATAGGCTTGTCTACACAGATGTATTTTTAAAGCATGTTTAAAAACATGGGGGCTAGATATTAGTCGGATCATTTGTGGTAGTGCATTCCAGAAAACTGGTTCAGCATGAGGGAAGTCTTGGTGACGGAGGTGCGAGGTTCGGATTATGGAGGATGCTAGTCTTAGATCAGTTACAGAATGGAGGGCACGGGAAGCGTGATAGACAGAAATGAGTGATGAGATATAAGGTGGGGAAGAACTGTGGAGTACTTTGTGGGTGAGAGAGATGAGTTTCTTTTGTATTCTGTAGGGAATGGGTAACCAGTGCAATAACTGGCACTGGGTAGAAGTGTCTGTGAAGCGGCTTGATACAAATACGACCCTGGCTGCTGCATTCAGGACAGATTGGAGAGGAGAGAGTTTGGTTAGAGGAAGACCTATCAGAAGAGAGTTACAATAATCCAGACGAGAATGAATAAGAGCGACAGTAAGAGTTTTTCCAGTTTCTCTGAGAAAATGGATTCTGGAGATGTTTTTAATGTGCAGGTGACACGAGTGAGTGATTGATTGGATATGAGTAATAAAGGAAAGTTCTGTGTTAAATATTGACCATTAAATAAATCAACACATAGCCATTAATGTCTAAACTGCTAACAACTAAAGTAAAAATGGCCAAATTGTGCCCAAAATGTCAATATTTTGTATAGCCACCACTATTTTCAAGCACTGCTTTAACTCTCTTGGGCATGCAGTTTACTGGAGCTTCACAGGTTGCCACTGGAATTCTGTTCCACACCTACATAATGAAATCATGAAGCTGGTGGATGTAGGAGACCTTGTGCTCCTCCACCTTCCACTTGAGGATGCCCCACAGATGCTCAATAGGGTTAAGGTTTGGAGAAATGCTTGGTCAGTCCAGTACCTTTACGCTAAGTTTCTTCAACAAGGCAGGGGTTATCTTAGAGGTGTGTGTGGGGTCATTATGTTTGAATACTACCCTGCAGCCCAGTTTCCAAAGGGAGGGAATCATGCTCTGCTTCAGTATATCACAGTACATGTTGGCATTCATGGTTCCCTCAGTGAACTGTAGCTCCCCACAGCCAGCCCCACTCATGCAGCCCCAAACCATGACACTCCCACCATCATGCTTGACGTGGCTTTGTACTCCTCACCTGGTTGCCGCCACACACACACTTGACACTATCTGAACCAAATTATTACATCTTGGTCTCATCAGACCACAGGACATGGTTCCAGGAAGTCATGTCCTTAGTCTGCTTCTCTCCAGTAAACTGATTGCGGGCTTTTTTGTACATCATCTTTAAAAGAGGCTTTCTTCTGGGATGATAACCATGCAGACCCATTTGATATAGTGTGTGATGTATGGTATGTGCACTGACAGGCTGACTCCCCACCCCTTTAACATCTGCAGCACGGATGGCAGCACTCATACATCTATTTTGAAAAGACAACCTACTAATATGATGCAAGTGCACTCAACTTATTAAGTCAACCATGGTGAGACCAGTTCTAAGTGGAACCTGCCTTGATAAACCGCTGTATGGTGTTGGCCACCATGCTGCAGCTCAGTTTCAAGGTGTTGGCAATTTTTTCATGTGCCTCCTCTCCCCTAGTGGCTGCTTGCAGGATTGTGTGCGGCACCTCATTGCTTATTAATGTAATGTGCGGTTTCTTAATGTTATTGTCATGTACTATAATGTGGTGCATTTGTTATGTATTGTGCTTAAGCTTAGGGATAGTATAGGACCATAGGGGATTAGAATAGGGGGCATCATAGAAATAGGATAACATAGCATAGATGGAAGTGTTAGTAAAGTACAGGCAGCACAAGGGTTAATCAGGTGGGAGGAGCCAGAGAGCAGGGCAAAGCCACAGGGATATAGGAGAAGGACTTCCTGATTAGAGGTAGAAGCCTGGGCACCCTTGCCCAGGGCCGGGCGTGTGAGAAGCAGCGGAGCAGACAGTTGCAAGGCATGGGGATAAAGCTGCTACAGCAGAAAGGTGCATCAGGTTGGGGAATAGTGCAGTCGGACACCATCTCAACAGAATCATCCTTAGGATGGATCTGGGGTCTAAGACCAGGGTGGGAGCAGCTGAGATGGCGTTCCGGGAACCTTTCCCAATTGGAACTGGATGAGGGCTGACAGGGAGCTGGTGACATGGAAGGTACAGATAGGACACAGACTGTCCAAAGAGGCTGCTCGGATGACAGGTAAAAGGAAGGCATGGTAGTTCATCTGTGGGGCGCCAGGGTGTGGGAACAGAACAGCCAGTTGCCACGGCTACCACCCTGGCCGCCTTACAAGATGAGACCAAAATAAAACTTTTTGGTATCAAATTCACAAGCCGTGTTTTGAGGGAGAAAAAGCCCCCAAAACACCGTCCCAATCATGGTGGGGGAAACATATTTTGGGGGAGCTTTTCTGTAAAGGGGATAGTGTGACTGCACCTTATCGGTTATTAGTCTTTACGGGGACAGACTAAAAAGAATGAAGAAAAGGAATGAAGAAAAAGAATGAACGTAGTAACTTATAGATCCAAAGATATGGAGGGGTATTACAAATTTCTTATGTATCTTGGATATGAAATGAACATGAATTATATGTAGATAATTAGGAAATCAACACATTCCATATAAATAGGTGTAAATTATATTCCCTGAGCTTTATAGGTGGGGAATAAAGATAAAATATATATAGATAATAGAGGAATGAACATATATCCCATATAA
>VIAB01029339.1:19758-32709 GCA_009801035.1 Oophaga pumilio
AATAGTCAATAGTAAATAAAATGTGACTTAATCCCTTCACGCCTGTTCTTGTTTTACGTTTCTGTTTTATGCTCCCCTGCTTCCCAGAGCCATAACTTTTTGTATCAGTCAATATGGCCAAGTGAGGCCTTTTTTTGTACTTTTGAACAACACCATTGCTTTTATCATAATGTGTACTAGGAAACGGAAACAATTCCAAGTGCGGTGAAATTGCAAAAAAAAAGTGTAATTCCACAAAAAATTTTTTACCATGTTCACCAAATGGTAAAGCTGACCATCCATTATGATTCTCCAGGTCATTTTGAGTTCACAGATACCAAACAAGTTTAGGTTCTTTCTTATTTAAATGGTGAAGAAAAAATCCAAAATTTGTAAAAAAAAAAGAATTGCGCCATTTTCCGAGACCCGTAGCGTCTCCATTTTTCGTGATCTGGGGCTGGTGAGGGATTATTATTTGCATGTCAAGCTGATGTTTTTAGTGATTCAATTCTGGTGTAAATACATTCTTCTCATCTCCCGTTATTGCATTTTAATGCAATGTTATGGCGAACAAAAAAACAATTCTGGCGTTTTTACTTTTTTTTCACTAAGCCGTTTACTGATCAAATTAATTCTTTTTATATCTTGATAGATTGGGCATTTCTCAATGTGGCGATACCAAATATGTATATTTTTTATTTGTTTTTAATTATTTTATTTTGAATGGGGCGAAAGCGGGGTGATTTGAACTTTTATTTTTTTTATTTTTTTAATATTTTCAAAACATTTTTTTTTACATTTCACTTGCTTCAATAGTCTTCATGGAAGACTAGAAGCTGTGATCTTCTTATATCCTCTGCTACACACAGGTGATGATCAGATCGCCGGTGTGTAGCAGAAGCGCTTACTTGCTATGAGCGTCGACCACTGGGTAGCGCTCATAGCGATCCAGCAATGACAAGAAAGGGGTCTGCTTCAGACCTTGGGTTGTCATGTCAACCCATTGATGACCCACTGTTATGTGACACGAGCGCCGATGGGCGGGATTAGCTATGTACTTCCTGCGCTATTACATTAAATGCCGCTGTCAGAGATTGACATAGTGGAATTCATATATACCTCTACGGATGCTAATTTACAGTCCGCTTGCCAAGTGACCTTGCTTCTCTTTTCTTGGGTTGTTCATTTTGTTTAAATTGCTTTACACAGGCATGTGGATGAACAGTAGGGTACTACTTTGTCTTTATCTATTTTTATGACTTCTGACACATAGTGAGGTGAACCACAAGACTTAGGTAGCATTCCGATTGGGGATGACATACAAATAGAGATGGCCAAACTTGAACAGTAAAGTTCCGGGTCCTTACCAAACACCTAGTATTCTGACAAGGACCCTGAACACGGACTTCTCCACAAAGTCCGTGTTACTGTTTGGGTTTGACACCTTGAACATCGGTTGTTTCCCGCACTGTCATCTGCATGATAGCACGAGAAACACCAGCATCTCTGATCGGCAGTAAGCACCACAGAGAGCTGTGGTTCCATTGCTGGCAGATGACTGAGCCAGCAGCTGTGACCGGCAGTAAAAAGTTACCTGCGGTCTCATGCGTCAGCTGATGAGACAGTACTACTCCCGTCAGCCTACACCTGCTGTCTCTGAAAACAGTGAGAGCAGGCGCCGCTGATGGGAGTATTCATCAGCCAATGTCTGTGCTATAAATAAATATATAAATGTGAAGTCTCTTCTTTTTTTGATAACCAGCACAGGCAAATTTGAGAGGCTGGAGACTAAAGCAGACAGCTAGGACTGGTATCCTCAGGCTGGTAAAAGACCATGGATATTGGCTTCCCCTGCCTAAAAATAGCATCCACCAGCAGCCCCAGAGAAGTCACATCTATTAGATGAGCAAATTCTGGTGCTTTGTCTGGCTCTTCCCACTTGCGCTGGTGTAGTAGTGTCAAGCGGGGTGAAAGTTGTGGGGTTGAGGTCAGCTGTTTTATGGTGACATCAAGCAGACAGGTTGTAAAAAAAAATTAGAACAACGGTATGGGGTCACCCATCATTTTCATGAGCAGCAGAGGGACAGCCAACAGCTGAGGGCTGATGTTAATATTCTGGGAAGGAGTGCAATATCCCTAAAGATTCCCAGACTATTAATATCAGCTCACAGCTGATATTGGTTAGCCTTTATGGGTTATTTTATTTTATGAGGGAAAACCACAGAAAAAAATGACGTAGGGTCCCCCCATAATTTCAAACCAGCAAAGGCTAAACAGACAGCTGTAGACTGATATTAATAGCCATGGAAGGGGCTAGAGAAATTGTCTCTCCTCACAGGCTAAGAACATCAGCACATAGTCACCCCAGAAATGGTGCATAAATAGTATGAACAAAATCTGGAGCTTACCTGACTCTTCCCTCTTGCCCTATTTTTAACCCCTTAATGCCGCAGCCCGTTTTTGTTTTTGCGTTTGTTTTTCACTCCCCTTCTTCCTAGAACCATAACTTTTTATTTTTCCATCAATATGGACACATTTGTGGACTTGTTTTTTGCAGGACGAGCTGTACTTTTGAATGACACTATTGGTTTTACTATGTTGTGTACTCAAAAATGGAAAAAAAATTCCAAGTGCTATGAAATTGCAAAAAAGTTCTATTCCACCACTGTTTTTTGGATTTGTTTTTACCATGTTCACCAAATGCTAAAACTGACCTGGCATTATGATTCTCCAGGTCATTACGAGTTTCTAGATACCAAACATGTATAGGTTGTTTTTTATTTAAATCATGAAAAAAAATCCAAAGTTTGTTAAAAAAAGAAGCGTTATTTTCCAGGACCCGTATCGTCTCCATTTTTCGTGGTCTCTGGTTGGGTGAGGATTTATTTTTTTGCGCCAAGCTGGCTTTTCTTATGATACCTTTTTTGTGTGGATACGATCTTTTGATCGCCCATTATTGCATTTTAATGCAATGTTGCGTCTACTAAAAAACTCATAATTCTGGCGTTTTGACTTTTTTTCTCGCTATGCTGTTTACCGATCAGAATTTAATTCTTTTTATAGCTTGATAGATCGGGCGATTCTGAATGTGGCAATACCAAATATGTGTATATTTTATTTTATTTTTATTGTTTTATTTTGAATGGGGTGAATGGGGGGGTGATTTTAACTTTTATATTCTTTTTAATTTTTTAAATATTTTTTAAAACTTTTTTTACTTTTTGCATGCTTAAATAGTCTCCATGGGAGACGAGAAGCTGCGATAACCCGATTGCCTCTGCTACACACAGGCGATGATCAGATCGCCTGTGTGTAACAGAAATGCTCACTTGCGTGAGTGGCGACCACCGGGCTCATAGCAATCCGTCAATGACTACCATAAAGGTCTGCTGGAGACCTCTGGTTGTCATGCCTAGCCAATGATGACCCACGATCATGTGACGGGGATTCGAGATGCGCTTCTGGTGCGATCACGTTAAATGCCGCTGTCGCGATTTCACCCGCTGCTGTTGCGGGCACATGTTAGCTGTTTAAAACAGCTGACATGTCCCGGGAAAGATGTGGGCTCAGCCCATATCAAATGGAGGAACATGACATGTGGTGTACTGTGGCGCATGTCGTGAAGGGGTTAAAACCTTTTTTAATTTTTCACTTGCTTCAATGTTCTCCATGGAAGACTAGAAGCTGTGATCTTCTGATCACCTTTGCTGCACACAGGCGATCATCTAATCGCCTGTGTGTAGCAGAAATGCTCGCTTGCTATGGTGGCATACACAGGCCACAGACCTCAGATTGTCATGCCAACCCATCGGCGACCCGCAGTCTCGTGACACGGGCGTCGATGGGCGTGATCACATTAAATGCCGCTGTCAGAGATTGACAGTGGAATTTAACAGATTAACAGCTGACATGTGCTGGGAAAGATGTGGCTCAGCACCGGAGCCCACTTCAAAAGGAGAGACACAACATGTACGGTGCATGTCATAAAGCAATTAAAGGCATAAAAGACAATGATCCAAACTAATTGAGATGTTTTATTCACAGTAATATACAAACAAATGCATAATGTGAAATACATACAATGTTTTTGAACACAAGGGCAATGATGTACAATAAAAACTTATATTGTGGCACCATGTTAGTCAGGAAAATCTTTGTAAATACTTTTATTCCAAAAAACAAAGGTATCCTAGGAGTGATACCTTTATTGGCTAATATATGTTTGAAAGCTTCTGGATCACAGAGGCTCCTTCATCAGATGGGTTTACAATGAATGAGTCAAGAGCACAACAGTTAAAAGATGCCACAAGAAGACATTTGTACATGGGATAGATGATGGGATGCATCCTAAATATAAGCCAAAATAATGTAACCGAGGTTTTTGTAATAGCGAAGTACTAGGAATGATGACTTAGAAGTAGAGAGAGACACATTTTTAGAAATTAAAATTTTCAAATTTTACCAAATTCCCCCTCCAAAAAAAATTCTTAGTCATTCATTTGTAAACTTGCCTAAAGAAGAAGCCTCAGTGTTTTGAAACTGTAATTTTTCTGGTATGTCATTACAAATATCCCTCCTAGAATACATCTGTCTTTTTTATGGCATAAAACTATTCACGTACATGTTATGATTAGAATTTTTCAGAATTTAATTTTATGTTTTTCATGCATCAGTACAATATAACAATTCCAGTCACAGCTTAACTTGGGTAATATGAATAATAAGAAAATCCAGAAATAGAATATATTTGTCAGTATTTATGAACATTATGGTTAGCATTTTTGACTTATATTTGGTTGCGTTATTGGATTTTCTTCTCAAGTCCAATGCAAACAGGAATTTGATAAAGTCATCATCACTGATTTTTAGATTTAATTTCCCTATATAAATAATTTATTATTTAATATTTTTATAGCACCAATAACTACATGGTGCTGTACATGTTGTGGTAGATTGGCCCACTCGGCTGCACGTGGAGGTAATCACAGAAACACTGCACTTTTAAGGAAGCACTTTTTTTGTTTTTTAGTACAGCATAAACCAAGCTTTAAGCCCAAAACTAAACATGGTCCTCTGGGCAAAACAGAAAAAAAACAAAAAAAAAAACAGTAGCACTTTGTGCAGTCCTTGAACTAGTGGGGGTCAGAATACTCAGGGTTATCAATGTCCTTGCACAAGCACTATAGGCACAAACACTCTCCTGGTGTCTTCCTGTCTAGGCTGTCAACAGCCAAGGCTAACCCTGGAGTTCAGCTATTTAAGCCAAAACCAAGGTCCTGTCAGTACACAGTGGTGTCGGCTCTGTAGGTGCAGACATGAAGGGACATTCTCCCACTCTCTCTATGAATGCCTCCCTAAAAATCAGCTCATAACATAACTTTACTTAACCTTCGCAACATTTACTGTCCTGGAGGAAATAAAACTCTGAATTTTAGATCACTGACATCATTAGGCTTTGTGAAACATAATTTTCACAATGTGAAGAGGGTTTACATAAAAATGATACATATAAAACAAAGTAAACTAACAGTGACAGACTGGTTCAAACGGCGAAATGACCCTATTGTCGTAGACTTTTAGTTTACAGGGTAGAGGGAAAGGGGACAGAAGGTTGGGAGGTTGAAAAGCTCAGGTGGTAAGGAGGCGGCTGTGGGGTTATTGCAGACTGTTGGTTTTCCAGAAATGATTTGTTGACAAGTTGCGCCTCAGCTGTGCTAGACAATTGGATGTGTTTAGGATTGATTTTCAGAGGATGGGCTATGCACTGGAAAAGTCTTGGAGATGGTTGGTCGAGGAACGTATACGTGCAGATGAGAGAAGGAGATTTTGTGGAGACCAAAGAGTATGTTTGGGAATGTGTCGGGAAATTAGTTTGTCAGTTGTTTCCAACATTGAGGGTAATGAGGAGATTTTTGATTTGTCTTGAGGAGACCATCTGAATATGGAGTCTTTTTGCCAATGTCAATCCTTTTGACAATTACAGAACAATGGAAGCTAACTTGCAAATACCTCCTAAGAGAATATACATTTACTTTTATGTTAATTTTAAACATCATTCATTTTATTGGTGCAATGTAATTTACTGATGACAGTTCTCAACGCATTGTCCAAGTTCCGATTTCCTTTGATTAAACTCCAGCAGCCCGCAGCTTTAGTTAAGTTAAAGAAAGGATGTATAATATACATCCATATTGTTGTAGTTGATATTAAAGTTGAAGATATTATAATGAGTAAAATTAAAGTAATTGTATAAGTAATGAGAAAAAATATTACAGTCTTCATGGCTTGGACATGGACTTTCATGTCGGGACCTCTAAAACCACCAAAGTTTTTTTGGACCTGATTCACATGACTGAAAATAGAGAAGATGATGGCTAAGGATGAGATGGAGAATATCAACAGTGCAGTCAGAGAGAAAATCATAAAGTAGAAAATATCATTGAACTTTAAAGGTAAAAATATGATTCTTTGTTGTATATTTGCGTCAGACTTATTGATTCTTGAAAGTGATGAGATTTCCTCTGAAACTTTACTAAGCAATGGAGCACTTACAATTACTGACCCCACTATAGCTGAAATAAAGAGCCACGGCAAAACTTTATGGAAGTTTTTCTGCAGCGAGATGTATAAAGTGAGTTTCACATTCACAATCTTCAGGCAGAAGTAGACACAGAGTAAGGCAGACAACCAGAAATTGCAAGAATCGACAATATGAAATAAAGCAATATTGATCTTTGCCATTAATAGACTTTTATAAATTATATTAAGAAATCTTAATGACTTGATCATCTCGTATACAAGGTTGCATACGCTTATGCCTGTAATAATATGGTCACCCTGTGAAGCATTTTTGTATTTTGCCCAGTTCAGAATATTCACAATGAAGATAAACATGTTCATTGGTACCAACAATAAAAAATTAATAAAATCAAAAATATAAAAATAGTTTTCTAATAGAATCTTCATCTTTAGCGTAGAATAAAATAACCTTAACGAACCACAACCTGTGCTGTTCTAATTGTTTCCTTAGACTCATCTTTCAATTTAACCATAACGTGATGCAAATATAACTAACATTTGCTTGTAACTGATAGCGATAGACAAGAGTATATCACATTTTTTTAAATATAGAGTTGAAGTCATATGCCTTTGAGATTTCTAATGGCACGAGACAAGTTTGTCCTCAACCCTATTTACATTAGCATCTGTTTAAAAAAAATTATTATGCATAATATAACATTTATGGAATACATCTAGTTTTAACAAACTGACCTCCCTTTATGTAGCCAGATCAAAGTGCCAATATGGTGGCAAAAATGACATACAAATAGAGATGGCCGAATTTGAACAGTAAAGTTCTGGGAAATTATCGAACACCTAGTGTTCTGAAACTGACCCCGAACATGGACATCTCCATGAAGTCCGTATTTCTGTTTGGGTTTGGCACCTCAAGCATTAATTATTTCCCACAATGTCATCTGCATGATAGCATAAGAAACATTGGCATCTCTTATTGGCAGAAAGATCATTACTGCCAGTCAGAGAGCTGTGGTTCCCATGCTGGCAGATGACTACATGAGCCAGCAGCTGTGACGGCGCTAAAAAGGTTACCTGCGGTCTCACACGTTGGCTGATGAGAGAGTACTACTCCCAACAGCCTACACCTGCTGTCTCTAGAAATAGCAAGAGTAGGTGCTGCTGATGGTAGTATTCATCAGCTGGCGCCTGTGCTATAAATAAATAAAAAATATATGCAGGTTCTCTTTTTTTTTTTATAACCAGCGCAGGCAAGACTGACAGGCTGGGGACTAAAGCAGACAGCTGGGGACTGGTATTGTTAGACTGGTAAAAGACCATGAATATCTGCCTCCCCAGCCTAAAAATAGCAGCCGCCAGCAGCCCCAGAAAAGGTGCATCTATTAGATGGGCAAATTCTGGTGCTTTGCCTGGCTCTTCCCACTTGAGCTGGTGTGGTGGTGTCAAGTGGGGTAATAGTTGTGGGGTTGAGGTCATCTGTTTTATGGTGGCATCAAGCCCACAGGTTATAAAAAATAAATGAAAACAATGGTGTGGGGTCCCCCATCATTTTCATTAGTAGCAGAGGGACAGCCAACTGATGTTATTAATCTGGGAAGGATGGCAATATCCCTAAAGATTCCCAGGCTATTACTATCAACTCACAGCTATTTGGTTAGCCTTTATTGATTATTTTATGGAGGAAACCACAGAAAAGAAAGACGTAGAGTCCCTTCATAATTTCAAACCAGCAAAGGCTAAACAGACAGGTGTGGACTGATATCAACTGTCAGGGAAGGGGCCAGGGAAATTGTCTCTGCTCCCAGGCTAAGAACACATAGTCGCCCCAGAAATGCTGCATGAATAATGTGCACAAAATCTGGTGCTTAGCTTTGCTCTTCCCACTTGCCCTATTTTTAAAAAACTTTTCTTTTACTTTTTGCATGCTTCAATAGTCTCCATGTTTGACTAGAAGCTGCAGTTATCTGATCACTTCTGCTACACATAGGCGATCATCAGATTGCCTGTGTGTAGCAAAAATGCTCACTTGCTATGAGCGCCGACTACTGGTTGCTGCTCACAGCAATCCAGCAATGACAACCACAGTGGTCGCCTGCAGACCCCGGGTTGTCATGCCAACCCATCGGCGACCCGCAGTCATGTGACACGGGCGCAGATGGGCGCAATCACATTGAATGCCGCTGTTAGAGATTGACAGCGGCATTTAACAAGTTAACAGTGATCGTGATCCCACCCGTGGCTTTTAGGAGCAAATGTCAGCTATTCAAAACAGCTAACATGTGCCAGGAAAGATGTGGGCTCAGTGCCGGAGCCCACATCAAACAGAGAGACACAACATGTGCCTTACATGTATGGTGCATGTTGTGAAGGGGTTAGAGGAAAAAAGACAAAAATCCAAACTAATTAAGGTGTTATATTCACAGTAATATACAAACAAATGCATAATGTTAAATATATATACAATGTTTTTGGACACAAGGGCAATGATGTACAATAAAAACTTATATTGTGGCACCATGTTAGCCAGGAAAATCTTTGTAAGTACTTTTATACCAAAAAGACAAAGGTATCCTAGGAGTGATGCCTTTATTTGCTAATATATGTTTGCAAGCTTCTGGATCACAGAGGTGCTTTCATCCGCTGGGTTTGCAATGAATGAGCAAAGAGTGAACAGTTAAAAGATGCTACAAAAAGAAATTTGTACATGGGATAGCTGAGGGGATGCATCCTAAATATAAGCCAAATTAATGTAACCAAGGTTTTTGTAATAAATAGCGAGGTACTTGGAGTGATGATAAACACATTTTCAGAAATTCAAATTTTCCAGTTTTGCCAAATTCCATCCCCCCAAAAAATTATTTTAGTTATTCATTTGTAAACTTGCCTAAGGAAGAAGCCTCAGTGTTCTGAAAGCTTGCAACTGTAATTTTTCTGGTTAGTCATTACAAATATCCCTCCTAGAATATATAAATTTTATGTTTTTCATGTACCAGTACAATATAACAATTCCAATTACAGCTTAACTTCGATAATAAGAATATTAAGAAAACCCAAAAATACAATATATTTGTCGGTATTTATGAACATTTTGGTTAGCATTTGTGACTTACTCGGCTGCATTGTTGGATTCTCCTCTCAGGTCCAGTGCAAACAGGAATTTGATAAAGTCACCATCGCTGATTTTTAGATTTAATTTCCTTATATAAATAATTCCATGGTGCTGTACATGATGTGGTAAATCGGCTTACTTGGCTGCACATGGAGGTAGTCACAGGAAAACTTCACCTTTAAGGATGCATTTGGTTTACTAGTACAGCATAAGTGAAGGTTTAAGCACAAAACTAAACATGACCCTCTGGGCAACACAGGAAAACAAAGCAAAATGGTAGCACTACTTGCAGTCCTTGCACTAGTGGGGGTCTGCCCACTCAGGGATAGCAATGTCCTTGAACAAGCACTATGGGCACAAACACTCTCCTGGATTCTTCCTTTCTAGGCCCTCAACAGCCTAGATTTCCCCTGGAGTTCAGCTATTTAAGCCCAGACCATGCAACTCCTCAACCACATGACTGACAACATGACTGTGACATCACCAAGATCCAGGCAGCACACGGTGGTGCCGGATCTGTAGGTGGAGATATGAGTGGATATTGTCCCACTCACTCTATGAATGTCCCCCTAAAATCCAGTCTATAACATAACTTTACTTAACTCTTGCAACACTTACTGTGCTGGAGGAAATAAAACTCTGGATTTTGTATCACTGACGCCATTAGGCGTAGTGAAACATATCTCCCCTCCAGCACTTTACCAGTGAGTTTGTCACAACGTGAAGAGGGTTTACATAAAAATGATACATATAAAACAAAGTAAACTAACAGTGACAGACGGGTTCAGAGGGCGAAATGACCCTACTGTCATAGACTTTTAGTTTATAGGGTGGATGGAAAGGGGACAGTAGGTTGAGGGTTGGAAAGCTCAGGTGGTAGTGAGGTGGCAGTGGGGTTATTGCAGACTGTTGGCTTTCCAGAAGTGATGAATTGTCAAGTTGCGCCTCAATTGAGCTAGACAATTGGATGTGTTTAGGCACTGATTTTCAGAGGATGGGCGATGCTCTGGAAAAATCTTGGAGATGGTTGTTCGAAGAACATGAAAGGGCAGAGGAGAGAAGGAGATTTTCTGGAGACCAGAGAGCATGTTTGGCAAAGTGTCGGGAGATTAGTTTGTCAGTTGTTTCCAACATTGAGGGTAATGTGGAGAAAGTTTAAGCTCTCCTCGAGGAGACCATATGAATATGGAGCCTTTTTACCAAATGTCAATCCATTTGGCAAATACAGAACAATAGAAACTAACTTGCAACTACCTTCTAAGACAAGATTTCTATTTTTTAATAAAAAATGCAATTATAGCATTTAGAAGAAATATGTTATTTCATATACCCAACCCTTTTTACTACTTAATAAAGGGAAAACAAAAGTGAAACAGAAAAGCGGAAGAAATCAAATAATGTTATTGCTCTAGAACAGAGTAGACTTATATTTGACCCAACAATAATAAGCATGAGTCCTAATGGAAAAAAATGCTGGCACTACCACCACACCTAGTTAAAAGGATAAATAGGGTCACACAAAATATATCCTATAATAGTAATGTCTTGCTCAGATTGATACTGATAATTGATCATGAAATTAAAAGAAAAGCAAAAATAGCGGCGCTCACCACTGCCAATTTCAGTAAAATGCTCTTCATTTCGGTCACAAAGCTGCTGACAGAGACATCAGTGAACAGCTGTTTTGCATGCTTCTGGCTCACATTTCACTATCATCACTAGCACTTCCCCTTTTTTCATGCAGGATATCCCACCCACATTATTTAAATTTATTTTTATCAAGTAGTAATCAAAAATTAGAAGAAATACATTGAAAACACATAAATAGCGTATAATAAAAATAGGAGACACTAATATACACAGCTAAGCAGAAATGGGATTAGATCAAAGCCTCAATTATTTGAATGAAAAAGATTTCCTTTCTAAGTAATGTATTGCATCTTTTTAGTTATGTGTTCAAAATGTAATGCTACAAAACGCATGTGGTTTGGGTTTCCCCATGAACCTGTCTCATATGGCTGATGAGTCTCGGGGAACCTTTTTCAGACTGCAGCAATTGTTTGTGCTCACTAATACATTTGTGCAAGGGACAGATAGTTTTCCAATATACAGTAACATTTACCGTAGTCACATATAATCACATACACTATGTATTTACTCTGTCAAGTAAAGATCTGATTTACATTATGGAAATAACCACCCAAATTAATGTGGATAAAGAACATAGAAACACGTGAAACAAATCATATTACTGATGTCTCTGTCTGCAACTCTGTGACCAAAATAAAGTGAATTTTACTGAAACTATCAGTGTTGAGTGCCGCTATTCTTCCTTACCTCTCAACTTTACAACAATAAAAAGTAACACTACATTTAAATGAAGGGGTTTTCAACTACTTTAAAAATTATTGTTTAGGGACCCAAGAAATTAGTTCATGTGACAATCTTTATGCTAGGAGATAAGTGGGGACACAACAGACAGTGTGGTGGAGCGGCACTGTCCAAGAGGTGAGTAAAGTAATTTTTGCTAATTGACTGTCCGTGGTCTACTTTTACTCTTTTACGGTAAGAAAGACAAATTTACTTACTGTATTTTGCAGACTATAAAATGCATCGGAACATAAGATGAAGGGGAAATTTTGGGGTGGAAAATAGGAAAAAAGTTTTAAATAAATTGGTGGTGCATCTTATAGTCTGTTTAGCGGTAGATTAGCAGAGAAGGGCGGCGTAGGTGTAGCAGGGGCAAAGGAGGCAGAGTCACTGCTTCAGGAGGCCAGAGGTGGCAGGAGTGCAGCGATGCTGCAGACTCAGGGCTGGGAGGAGGAGTCCAGGTAGTGCAAGGCTGCGGGCCCTGGGCTCTCATAAAATGTCACGACCAGTGAGCAGAATCCCCTTTCCCATAAATTTCCTTGCGGTGGGCTTTGGGAAAATGGCCAAATGAGGTGGCACATGTGCAGTTTGAGATCTCAGGAATCAAGATCTCCTGAGACTTTCACTCCTGCCACCAACGCCGGCCTCCTGAAGCAGCGTCCCTGCCTTCTGAGACCCCATTTCACCATAGCCGCCACTCCTGGTAAGCTATCTTCGGATTATAAGTCGCACCCCTATTTTCCTTCCAAATTTGATTGGAAAAAAGTACATTTTATAATCCAAAAAATACAGTGTATAATACTTTTACACATTTTATTGGTGCCATGTAATTTCTTGATGACAGCTCTCAACGCATTGTCCAAATTCCGGTTTCCTTTAATTAAACTCAAGCAGCCTGCGACTTTAGTTATGCTGAAGATAGGGTATATCAAATGAATCCATATTGTTGTGGAAAG
>VIAB01029345.1:2181-14912 GCA_009801035.1 Oophaga pumilio
GTGCTCCGGGGCGGCCTGTGGGGTCTTCATGTGGTGCTCTGATTGGGTATTCATACTGAAAACTGCTGACAGGTGACTTATCCCTCACGGACCTGCCCCCTAGTTTACATAATGATTATATGTACATACTGAAAAAAAAAAACCTTCTGCAGGTAGGTGCCAGCCGTGGCACCTGCTCTGCAGCATTATTGCATGTTTAATGTGCATATAATTATTAAGGTTGCGGTTCTCCAGCTATTAATAAAAAAAATGAATTTGCGTAACAGTTATCATTGTATAATATAGAGGTGATCCGATAGCCGCTACTGCGCAGGCCATCTTGGAGGAGAAAATTGTTTTTGTATGGCAAGATGGCGCCACCGACGCCTGCGCAATAGCAGCTATCGGACCACCTCTATGCACACCAATAGCTGCTACTGCGCAGGCGTCATTTTCAAATGGATTTTTTTTTTAACATCATTATGTAAACTAGGGGGGCAGATCACTAGAGAAGAAAAACAAAATTCCTCTTCAAGATGACACCTCCCGTGCCTGCACAAGTAGCAGCTCTCGGTTATCTCCGAGCTGCTACTGCGCAGGCGGCGAAATCTTGGAGGAATATTTTTTTTCTTCTCCAGTAAGATGGCGCCACCGGCACAAGCGCAGTAGCAGCTATAGGATCACCTATATACACGGATAGCAGCTACTGCACAGGGGCGGTGGGCGCCATTTTCAAATTGTTTTTTTTCTAGCTGAATAATGTGAATAAAATGTATTATTGGCACATAAAACATGCGATTATGCTGCAGAGCTGGCACCTGCCTGCAGGTTTTTTTTTAAGTATATACAGATTTTCATTATGTAAACTAGGGGGCAGGTCAGTGAGGGATCATTGACCTGTCAGAAGCCATACTGATGAATACCTAAACAGAGCAACACATGAAGACCCCCCACAGGTCGCCCCCGAGCATATCATTAACTCAAAACTGAAAATAAAGGTTAGAAAACAACCACAACACGGATTTCATCAACCAAGGCATCATTTTATTCAGTATAACGGCGCCGACCTGACACTGTCTGTAGGTTACTGTGCACAATCCTGCTGACAGGTTCCCTTTAATGGCCTCCTTAAGAGTTTTGGTGGGCAGCCCTGTCTTGACCAGTTTGTTGTAGTACCATGTTCTTCCCATTTGATGATAATGGACATGATGGTGCTCTGTGGGATCATCAGAGATTGGAATTTTTTTTTTTTTTTTTAAACCCAATCCTGACTAGTTTGGAGTTCTCCTTGGTCTTCATGATCTTTGGTTAGTGGTGCTTCTTGCTTAATGCTGTGGAAGCTCCTGTGGCCTTTTTAGAAAAGGTGTGTGTGTCTACTGGCAGACCACATGACACTTAGGAAGTCCACCTTCTGGCATCAGAAATTTGAAATGGCTTCATAACAAAAGGGTGAATACATATGCACATGTCAATTTTCAGTTATTAGATCTTAAATGTCATTTATGCCTACATTTTTCTCACTTCACCAACTTAAGACTATTTAGGGCTGATGCATCACAAATTGGATTCTAACATTTCTTAAACACGGGTTGTAATGTAAGAAAATCGGTAAAAAAGCCATGCTTTTCAACCATGCTTCCACAAAATTAAAAAAAAAATAAAACTCATGAAATAGGCCTGGACAGAAATGATGGTACCCCTAATAATAATGTGACAAAAGGGACATGTTAAATCAAGCTGTGTCCACTATTTAGCATCAAACGTGTCTACAATCTTGGAATCAGTGAGTGGCCTGTATAGAGGGCTACAGATACTCACTGTGCTGTTTAGTGGCATGGTGGGTATCACACTCAACATGGACCAGAGGAAGCGAAGGAAAGAGTTGTGATACATTATTTATGCCCTTTTTAACCCTTTCATGACCTAAGGCGTAGCATACATCCTGGTTGAGGATATTGATTGCAACATTTAGAAAGCAGGGAGAGGGCTCCCTCTCCCATCCGAGATTGACGCCCCTGGTACATAATCTCGAGGACCTGATCCAATGATGACCTGAGGTTGTCATGATGACATCCGGGTTACCAGGCTACAGCAAACCACTAAGACCATGCGCAGACTATGGTCTAACTAGCTTCGGTCAGTGCAGCACTATAAAGCACTGCAATGCTGGTGGATTGCAATGCATTACACCAGCGATCAGACAGCTGAAAGTGAAAGTCCCGTAGAGCGACTAAGTAAAAAAAAAAAAAGTAAAAAAATTTGTACAAATTTAAAAAAAAAATCTGAGAAGCACCTGTGGATTCAAAGTGCTCACCACACATTTAGATAAATTCCTTGAGGGGTCTCGTTTCCAAAATGGTGTCACTTGTGGGGGGTTTCCACTGTTTAGGCACATCTGGGGCTCTCCAAACACAACATGTCTGCTCTCGATTCCAACCATTTTTGGGTTCAAAAAGTCAAACTGTGCTAATTCTATTCTGAGCCATACAATGCGCACAAACAGTAGTTTTCCCCCACATATGGGATATCGATGTACTCAGGAGAAATTGCAGATTTTGGGGTCCATTTACTTTTGTTACCCTTGTGATAATTAAAAAAAATTAGCCTCAAAGTAAACTTTTTGTGAAAATATGTTAAATGTTCTTTTTTTTCTGCATTCCATTAATTCATGTGAAGTACCTGATTACTAAACGTATTGAATGTGCTTTTAAGTATCTTGAGGGGCTCAGCTTTTAGAATCGTGTCACGTTTGGATATTTTCTGTTATATAGGCCCTTCAAATGTGATGCAGTCCCTAAAAAAAAATGGATTTGTAAGTTTTGTTGGAAAAATGAGAAATTGCTGATCAACTTTTAACCCTTCTAACGTAACAAAAAAAAATAGGGTCAAAAAATGATGCAGATGTAAAGTAGACATGTGGGAAATGTTATGTATGAACTATTTTGTGTGACATAACTCCTTGGTTTTAAGGGCATAAAAAACTAAAAGTTTGAAAATTGCAAAATTTCCGGCAAATTTTCACAAATAAAGTCATACCAAACAAATTTTATCAATATCATGAAGTGCAGTATGTCCCGAAAAAAGCAAATCTCAGAATCAGTGGGATCTGTTTATGTGGTAATTACTCTGGAATGCTTAAAGTGACACTGGTCAGAATTGTAAAATTTGGCTTGGTCATGAAGGTAAAAACTGGTTAATACATTTGTGAAGAAATGCTTTATAGGGACTTTTTTCTTTACCGTATAAATAATGTATAATAAAAAAACGACCCTCAAAAATACTAAGCAAAAAAATTGCAGGCTAAAGGCCGGCGTCACACTTGCGAGTTTGATGCGAGTAAGTCGCAAGACTTTCTCGCATCAACACCCGGCACGGCCGCCCGCTCTCGGACCCGAGTGTACGGCTGCATGTATTTCTATGCAGCCGCACACTCGGGTTCGAGAGCGGGCGGCCGTGCCGGGTGTTGATGCGAGAAAGTCGTGCGACTTACTCGCATCAAACTCGCAAGTGTGACGCCAGCCAAATGCTCAAAATGGCGCTTTTTTTTCCCTCCCTTACATTGGTCACCTACATGCCAAGGTTGGAGAAAGACTATTAAAAGTAGTTTAGAAAATGTGTAGTTGGAAATTGAGTAAAATTTCACGTGTAATGTTTCAGTCCTTTTATAATCAACATTCTATGAGAACATCATTAATGTGTCCTGTGTGAAATGTAGCAAGAATACTGGCACTGAGCCTTGTTTTCCCTGGTTAACAGCGACTATTACGTCTGCACCGTGTTCATTATGCAATGTTAGCTTTTTTTCATTACCTTTACTTGGCTGTTTTTTGCTGTTGATGACTAACAGGCAACAGTTTAAAGAGTTAAGCTCCACCAAATCTGTCAAACATTGTGCAACATTTTTATGAACTTGGGGCAAATTTTTGAGATACTTCAATCCCCTCATCAATATGTTCACCTGAAAATAAGTTATCACCTATCAACTACATAGCAGACAGATCGGTGGGGGTCCTACTGCTGGGGCCCCAACAATCGGCAGTACAGGGCACTTTAATCATGGTTACAAATGGAGGAGCAGTGCGCATGCTCAACTGCTTTTTCATTCATTCTCTTTGGCGCTGCCGGAAAAATTTTGAGTGCAGCGCTCAACAGCCCCGTAGACAATGGATCTGTGGTCGAGCATGTGCACTGCCTCTCCTTTTTAATGGCAATAAAAGTGCCCCTTTCTGCTGATAGTTGGTGGTTCCAGCACTCGGACTCCATCGATCTACAAGTTGTCACCAGTAATGAGCGTGTTATCTGAGCATGCTCATGTGCTATCCGAGTGACTTCAGCATGCTCGAATATGTTCGAGTCCCCGAGGCTGCATGTCTTGCGGCTGTTAGGCAATCCCTGTATGTGTTGTGACTGTTGAACAGCTGAAAAACGTGCAGCAGCGGGGACTTGAACATATTTTTCGAGCACGCCAAAGACACTCGATTAGCACCCGAGCACTTTCGCTCATCACTAGTTGTCACCTATCTTACAGAGAGCCGATTACTTCTCTTCATCCGAGAACCCCTTCAAGGTGTAGAATACAAGACTATGTTAAAGCTTTACCTGCAGTCCTATGTAAAATTACAAAAAGCACATACAGTGCCTTGCGAAAGTATTCGGCTCCCTGGAACTTTTCAACCTTTTCCCACATATCATGCTTCAAACATAAAGATACCAAATGTAAATTTTTGGTGAAGAATTAACAAGTGGGACACAATTGTGAAGTTGAATGAAATTTATTGGTTATTTTAAATTTTTGTGGAAATACAAAAACTGAAAAGTGGGGTGTGCAATATTATTCGGCCCCTTTACTTTCAGTGCAGCAAACTGACTCCAGAAGTTCATGGTGGATCTCTGAATGATCCAATGTTGTCCTAAATGACTAATGATGATAAATATAATCCACCTGTGTGTGATCAAGTCTCAGTATAAAAGCACCTGCTCTGTGATAGTCTCAAGGTTCTGTTTGAAACACAGAGAGCATCATGAAGACAACAGGCAGGTCCGTGATACTGTTGTGGAGAAGTTTAAAGCCGGATTTGGATACAAAATGATTTCCAAAACTTTAAACATTCCAAGGAGCACTGTGCAAGCGATCATATTGAAATGCAAGGAATATCATAACACTGTAAATCTACCAAGACCCGGCTGTCCCATCCCTCTAAACTTTCATCTCAAACAAGGAGAAGACTAATCAGAGATGCAGCCAAGAGGCCCATGATCACTGGCACTGTATCACTTATCACCATGACTTGTGCGGTATGACAAGATCAGCTCTGCTACATCGGTATATAAGACAAACGACTTAGGGGGAATAAAAGACACATTTAGTAAAAAGACACAGGGCAGGATGCAGGAATAGGAAATTCTTATATATTTTTTTTTTTTTAATTTCCAAGAGAAATGGTATAACATGAATATATTACAAAGAGCAATGACAGACGGACATGTCAGACAGCGGACACAGACACATGCACATAGGTCATCAAGATCACCGCTACATCCTTCTTCACATTAAAAGTGGCATCAGCCATACTAACCGGTCCGCATTCAGTACCACATCCCCTCCTGTCACTACTTTGCAGGGAAATAATGGACTGAACACACACAAAATTGCCCTCAGATTGCTTAAAGGGATGTTACAATCAAACAATTTTGCATTACTGACCCCTTTCCCCTTAGGGACACATGGGAGCAGACTTATGAAACTGTCCGAGATAATGGCTGCCTCTGTTGCCCATAGCAACCAATCACAGAGCTCCTTTCATTTTTTTTCAAGAGAATATAAAATGAAAGCTACAATCTGATTGATTGCTAGGGGCAACAAATAGTGATGTCTTTTTTACATCTTTACCAGCCTTATAGGGAAGTGTACAAGACATGGTGGTCCCCTTTAGTTTGATAAATGTTAGGGACATGATTATGTAACTTACTAAGTATGGCAGGTTCTCCTCCTGCACTTGTTAGCATCCCCTTCCTCACAGACTGCACCTGGTCTAGTCACATGCTCCTCCAGTAGCAGCCATTGTTTAGAACTGGGCATTCTGTGAGGAGGTCGTCACTGACAAGTACAGGAGAAGAACCTATAATATTTATATATTGGTAAGTGCCACAAAATCGTGTCTCGATCAGACTTGCTAAAAAAAAAAGATAAGGTGAACAATACCTTTGTGTGCACTTACCCACTGAGTCTTCATAGGCAGAGGCAATACACACAATTCATACAGTCACAACTGAAAATGACTGGCCCATATGTATTAATTAGATGGCTGTCGGCCAAGTGATGGTTCGGCCAGCAGTCCACACACAAGCGCTCATCTGGCAGAGGGCTCCTGTACCCTCTATGAGAGGACTGCCACCAGCCATGTTTGATGGCGGTGTATCTCTGGGAGAACAAAAGGATCGGCAGTCCAGAATCCAACATGCCGGATCACTAGCTCCCCCGATCATAGATGGTCAGGCGCCTCCATACACATTCGACTGCTTCAATAACGGCAGGTTCGGCCATCATTAGTCTAATGTATATGGCAGGCTCAATAATCATACAGTCCAGGCAGTCTGAAGATGTGCCAAAATTATCACAGCAGTGCACGTTGTGTGATAAAGAAGCGGTATTTTGCTGCAACCTTGGTCACGTTTTAGTCCATTAGCTTGAGTCTCACATGTGGAGCATGCCACAGATAAACGTGGCACATTTTCAGACTCACCAAATCCAATGATTGCATATTGTGTAGACACCGGCAGAACAAACTATACACGGACTGGAATGTTCCTCTAAGTCTTACTGTAAACTTTGGTCTATTATCACTCAATACTAGAACAGGGAAGGTGAAGAAAATGACCCCAGTGTATTTAGTAGTACATTAAAGGGGTTAGCCGGGACTTTTGCATTTTTTTTTTCTTATGTGGCTAAGAACTTGTAGGCAAGTAGTTGCCATCTACTTGCCCGTTCTGCCCGATGTTGATCTATTGCCAGCTCTCCTCTCATTTGACCTCACGGCAACAGAGCAGCTCTTCTTCCCCTTCCACTGTCGACAGGGCATCGTTGCTAACGTCTTGTTGATTGACAGCCGGCTCCCAGTAATTAGGCAGCGGAGAGCCAGCTGTCAATGAACATGACATCAGCAGAGCGGAAGAGAAGAAGCTGCTCAGTCAACATGACTTTATCAGAAGCCACATAATTCTTGGCAGCAGCAATCTGTGACTGCTCTGATCTGGCAGAGATTGGCGCCAAGCAGGTAGGTAGCAACGCTCTGCCTGTAAGTTTAGTGCTGTAAGAAAAAAATACAAATGTCCCGGATAACCTATTCAAGTGCATTCCCATCCTATAACCATTGGGGGCAACTATATACACCCACTTGGAATGATGTCAATTTAGCGTCTACGTTTGGAGGCTACATCTGTCATACAAAGACCGGGGTCTAAGGTTTACATCCAATAGACGTAAATGGAAATTTACGCAACTGCTCGAAACTCGCATTTCAGCGGCGGGTGAATGTCACACTGTGGTGTGCAAAATTCCCAGCTGCATCAGACCACACTCATTGACTGACCCACTCGGTGTACGGCCATTCCTAACTGTATGGTGTCCCTGAAGAGCTAACGTTTTCTCATCTTCTAATTATGGCTGGGTGTAGAAATAAATGCTATTTCCTTCTTGGCCATCGCCCCAAAGACCCTCGAAAGGGAGAAAACGCGATAAGATGTGTATGGGTTAAGGATCTGATTAAACAAAACTCCTCTAACTTTATTACAACTTTCGTCTACACTTTGCTTCTAGGTCAAGTGGAGGTCCAAGCCAAAATGAGGAGGTCAAAACAGACCATGGAAAGTATAAAGGATGATACTTCTCATAAGTATCATATATAGGTAATCATATAATAAGTAATCATATATAAGATGATGCCTAGAATCAGTTCTGGCAAACACAGAATTATAACACTTAAGGCCCCACAGGACAACAAATCACTGGCGAGTGTCCTGTGTGAGCAGCTTCATGTATATCAAAATGTCGAAAAATCTACAAAACTAGGTTATTCTCCTGATATTTATCCCATATATCTTGGCTTTTGACTTTAAAAAAGGACCAATGAGTTACTATAAATATGGAATATTTTTCTAGGTGTGGATGTTCCTTTTCTCCTAAATCTGGTGTACTTTTTCTTTCATTCCCGCGCCTCCCCTATTTCCCTGTATATACCGTAAATCTAATCTTTTTTGTCCAGCAAGGCATGTGAAGAGGAGACCATTTCTCCAGCACGGAGAGGCGCAAGAACAAAAAAGAAAAAAATTGAGCACATTGAATTTCAGCATATTCAACCCTGTGTCTTCTGGGGAAGTGTCAGACAGCGGTTTGGGTATTTGGGTACTTTATTATTTTTTTTTAACAGGGCAGATTATCTCCTCGAAACGTAACAAGTGACAATATAGCAGGTCAACTGGTGCTGGTCTAACTCCATTTACATGGAGGAATCGTTAGCACTATGCGGATGAACATTTGTTACTATGATCTTTGGTCTCAAGGTTTGCGTCATTGTTGGCAGCACATCCCGGTATGCAAGAGAGGGCGTTCCGCCAATGATCGATTATTGTGCCAGCATACAAGATGCAATCTGCTGACAAAGGAGCAGATCCTTGTCGAGTGAGGAGACACGGGTAAAGATGGGGAATGAGTGTCCATCTTCTAATTATGGGCCGGATGAAAACTGAGCTTCAGTCTCCTTCCAATTAACATGTGGGGCATGTGTTTAGGGAGGTCAGGAAGATTCGCAGTCAACCGGCTACAGTCGACGGTGGGTGGCCAACGTAAGTTACACTATGGACAGGAATGGCACAATCAGAAAAATAGATAAAATATATATATTGGGATCTTTCTATGCAAGAAAGGTCTTTCTTGGCATGTCACACAGGATTGCATTGACCCGTATGACCAGGAGATACTGGAGATCTTGGTCTGTATCTGCTCCTACAGTCGGGCGCTGTTTAGGCTCCTCTTCCTCTCTTCTCGTTCGGTAATCTGCAGCCTTGGCACAGACAGTAACTCTTTTAGTAAAATATTGTTGAACGCTCTTTTTTTCATCTTTGCTCTCATTAGTCTCAGTCTGTTTCTCCTAAACCTAATCCTCTCCTAATCTTCCAGAGCAGTCCTTGACATTGTGATGAATAATAGGCGACATCAAATGCCATAAAAAGACATAACGGGAACAGGGTACGTTTTGGCTGGAACCTCTACGAGACAGACATGTGGTATTTCAGTGACTCAATGCTTTATTCACTTGTCACACGGTTGTAAAAAAAAAAACCACAAAAGAAAAAAAAAATGCCATATTCACAAATTGTGCTGTCTGAAGGGAAGGAAGTGGTAGAAAACATGCGATAGAATGCCAAAATGTTCTTCTAGAAAAAAGTACTAAAAAACGCAGTCATTGCATAGGAGCTGAATAGAAAACCAACCAACGCCCTGAAATGTCGAGCACGGAGAAGATCTAACATTGATGTAGCATATGAACGTGACGTGGCTACATAGTAGTCAACGGGGTTGTTCAAAAGCTGTTCGGAGGGAATGCTGCATTTCTTATCCTTACGAGACAATCCCTTTAACATACATGCCAATTTCTTTAATACAGAAGCTGTTGGCCAGACCTTAATATTATAAACTAATTTGCTTTACATATATTTGAATAAAATCTTTAAAAAAAATTTTTTTTAGCCCGGAGCGGAGCTGCATTCATAGTTCTGTCGACAGACTTTTGAAATAAGTGGACAATTTACAAGATGTTATCCCGAGTGCTTTAATAACTCAATCAACATATGGCCATTAGCATTTGGCTTTAGTATGGGCCTAAATTTCTTTAATACAGCCGCAATAACCAGACCTCAAATCAAAGGGGTGCTCTCAAATTCGAGAGACTGCAGACTTGTAGCCTAAGGCCCAAGACCGGACAACCCCTTCAATAACTATGGCTTAGATGGTAAATAATAATGAAAACTGAGTGATCCTTTAAGTGATGAAGTATCCTACTGGTAATTCTACCATCAAACAAAAAAAAGTGTCTTCCTATTACTACCGAGAGGGTGACTATCTCCACCACAACCATGCCCTACTAGTACAGATCCTTCCATATAAATACGCCTAAAATGTGCCCAAAGCACAGTGCGGGTAGGAACTAAAAAAAAAACAACAAGATCGTAACACAACCCTAAATTTACATCAGATGCATTCCTTTCGGTGATTAAATATGAATTTATTACTATTAAAAAAAAAAAGTTTGGGAAGGCACAAGGATTGAAGAATTGCTCAAGTAAAAAGTTCTGTAAACTGAGGATTTTTTTTTTGTTAAATCCAAAATGTGAGAAAAAGAAGAAAAGGCAACTGATGACGTCATCTCGAAAGTTACGTAGTCCACCCGGAGTATGCGCCGTCATCTAGTTCAATGGTAAGGCAAACGGCATACTCCAGGACAAAAGGTACAATGGTAGTGTAAGCATCGATAATATAATTAAATACAACTGCGCTATGATGGATCTATGAGTCCATTTTTTTTTTCTTTTCCTTTTTTTTATTAATCACAGTATACTAAAAAATAAATGTACGACCATTCGTGTACCACCGCCAATTATTGGCAACAGGATCTTCCTTTTCTTAGGAGTTGTTACGAAAAAAAAAAAAAAAAAGAAACCCTAAAAAGTTTTAAACCTCCTTAAAACGAGGAGAACGAGTTCAGGGTTACTTGGATGGGGAGAACTAGGCCGTGTCGTATTTCTGTAGCGCCTCCTCCAACTTAAGCGTCACTTTTTGGAAGAAGGTTATCTGTTGCTGTAAGAAATGTTGCATTTGTGACTTGAAGTCCCGCACGCGGATTTTGTGAAAATGTTGAATTTCGGCCAAGGTGGCGTAAGATATGATGTTACAGCGTTCTTGGATTTCGTTAGCCTTTTGTAGCTCCATCTTGCCCTCTTCGATGTGCTTCTTGCTTTCGCGAACTTTGGTTAGTGCCCCTGTGGAAGATCAGAGAGGAACGTTAATGGTCCGTGTCTCAATATAAAATGTTCATTAGTGGGAAAATAAGTGTGCAGTCTGTGAAACACATTTCAAGACACATTTCCCCTAAAATATGTACATAAGTTCCTGAGCGACTAAAAATGTTACCTGGTCTTCCAGGAAAACAGTGATGATGGCCCATCTCTATGGGTCTCCATACACATTACACATTTCGCGTTGGCTCAGATAGTTCCCCAAAGAAGCCCACACAAAACGCGCGTTGGGGCTGAGTGGTCTGGCATCACACAGGGATTTATATGGGTAAGGCCGGGATCACACATGTGAGAAACACGGCTGAGTCTCGCATGTGAAATCCCAGCTCTGGCGCCGGCACTCAGGAGTGGAGCGAGCGGCTGCATATAACTACATGCAACCGCACACTCCACTCCCGAGTGCCGGCGCCAGAGCTGGGATTTCACATGCGAGACTCAGCCGTGTTTCTCGCATGTGTGATCCCGGCCTAAGGAGCATTCCTGTAGCACTTAGCTAAGTTATATGTTAATTGGAGGTTTTTCCCTGTTCACTCTTGGGCATTTAGGTGATACTGGTCTTCAAACTGAACCTAACATGCTGTTATTCTATTCCTTTTAAGGGATAGTCACATCTTTATTAATTGGGAGACTCTAGAGAGTCTGTAATGGTCAGCAGCCAGGAGCACAACACAACATTGAGAAGGTCACACGCATGGCCGCCACTACTGAAATCCATGTGTTATGAGATATGAGAGCCCTCTTATGTGTAGGATTTCCTAAAAACCCTATATACACATACAGGAGCAGTTGGGCACAGAAAGCTGTAAATAAGTCCCTAGTGCCAGTGGCCGCAGTTTATATGCGAAAAATGAGGTGACAGGTTCCCTTTAAAGCAGGGGTCTCAAACTCGCGGCCCTCGGGACACTAGTTTGCGGCCCTCACCTCATGGGCCCTCGGGACAATAGTTTGCGGCCCTCACCTCGGCCGGGGTTACACATGCGAGAAACACCGCCGAGTCTCGCATGTGAAATCCCGGTCACACCTAGTACCGCTCATTAAGGTCTTGAATATGGACCCCACTCCACTCTCATAGGCGTGGCGCCCATATTCATGAGCTTAATGAGCGGTACCACAGAAAGATGTCAGTGCTCCGGGCGCTGGACCATCGTAGCTGCAGCAGGAGGAGGTGAGTATGATGATGGTGCGGCGGGCAGGGAGCGATCCCAGCAGCTCCGCTGCCTGCAAGACAAAATAAGCAGGAGCGGAGCTGCAAGGATCCTTCCTGCCCGGCGCCCGCGCTTCCTGTCTCTGACACAGAGAGCAGCGCCGCTGGATGACGTCATCATTCAGCGGCCTGCTCTGTCAAAGCGAGGAAGCGCGGGCACCGGTAATGCTGCAGACAGGTGAGAGGTGGTGTGTGTGTGTGTAGTGTGTGTGCGTGGGTGTAGGTGGAGGAGAATGATGGGGAAAAAGCAATGATGGGAGTTATGGGGAAAAGCAGTGATGGGGAAAAGCAATGATGGGAGTGATGGGGAAAAGCAATGATGGGAGTGATGGGGAAAAGCAATGATGGGAGTGATGGGGAAAAGCAATGATGGGAGTGATGGGGGAAAAGCAACGATGGGGAAAAGCAATGATGCAGAAAAAGCAATGATGGGAGAAAAAGCAATGATGGGAGTGATGGGGAAAAGCAACAATGGGGT
>VIAB01029346.1:0-13233 GCA_009801035.1 Oophaga pumilio
CTACCCCCGGTAGCCGAGACCCCAGAGAAAGTTGCCCATCCCCCCAGCACTTAGCGGCGCCCACCGGGGGAGGCAGAAGTGCCCGGGGGCAAGAAGAGGGGGATTGGGTGCCACATGCAGGGGATTGGGGTCCACATGGGGGTCCCGGGGACCCTTTTTCTCTGTCCTCTGATGTCCGATGACATCAGAGGACAGAGAAATTAAATGGCACAACATTTTTTTTTTTTTGTTGCGATCGCCGTTATAGGGTTAATAACGGAGATCGCATCATCGGTGTCGGTAAAAACCGACCCGATTCATGTTCTCTGGGGTCTCGGCTACCCCCGGTAGCCGAGACCCCGGAGAAAATGCACCTCTGGGGGGCGCTATTCACTTTTTCCACAGCTGTGGTTTAAGTACCCTTAATGACCGCCGTTAAAAGGCGTATCGGCGGTCGTTAAGGGGTTAAACGCTAACCCAGCATTTCTGTACCACACAATCCCAGTACAATGCCTCATATCACCAAGAAAGATATAACCTGGTCAGACAGATGCAAAAAGAAAAAAATGCCAAATAGGCACATCAGATGAGAAATAGATTGATACTCATCTTATCACTGACCACCCGCCATGCATAAATTAGCATCTCAATGTTTGTCAGCCCATTCACAAAGAAAAGTTAATGGAGAAATACTTTACTAGATAATTCATTCCTTCTATAGACACAAAGACTAAGAATAGACTTAAAAAGCAATTCGAAGACACCAATTGGTACTTGCTACAAAGCATTGGAGGACATGCACCAATTTAAGGAAGCTCTTCGAATGATGACACTCGCAGGGAAGTGAGGGGAGAAATAGGGGAAAGGGCGGGATTACTGTTCAATGTCATGGAGGTCAGATCTGAAATGTCATGTCCAGGACCTGGTCGGCCTTTATTGCGCTCGCCCTTCTGGCGCCATGGGAGTAATTCAGATATGTTTCAGGTACGTTTGCATTTAATATAGTCTTGCTTTTAATACATTTTGGAGGCCGTATTGGCACAGCATACAGTATATAAAAAATGTAGAGTAGAACTGCCCCATGTGAGAAGGCCGTGATGTGGCGGGTGTCTCAAAGAATTGATCAACTGTTTGCTAAATGTCTCATTTTAAAGTACGGTTAGAAATCAATATGTGCATATGCACTTTATATATTGCGTGCTGACCATAGGCAGCGCTGACTTTTTGGCTTTTTGTCTCATATACTTGGAATGCCCATACACTAAGTGTATGGGCTGACAAACATTTTCTCCTGAGGGGGGTACACATCAACTTACTGTGTAAATATTTTGAATGAAAAGGGTATCAAAAACACCCTTTTACGCAATAAGTTGGCTGTTGCATCACAGACCATGGTCACTATTGATCTATTGGTGGTGGATGATGAGAATGAGGAGAAGGAGGAGGATAACACACCAAATAGCCAAAGTCCGGACGCGTATATCCATGTGTGGGTGTGAAGAGGTGCATAGTAATACACCTCTCAAAAAAATACACTGTATTGGAGATTATGTTTCGCTGATTTCATTCGGTGGTGTACATAAGTCTACCCCAATCCAGGCCTTGTTCATTTTTATAATAATCAGCCTGTCAGCATTTTCAGTTGACAGACGGACACGCTTATCAGTTATTATTCCACCAGCGGCACTAAAAACACGCTCTGACAAAACGTTAGCGGCAGGGCAGGCCAGGACCTCCAAGGCGTAGAGAGCCAGTTCATGCCACGTGTCCAGCTTGGATATGCAATAATTAAAAGGCACAGAGGAATCACGGAGGACGTTGGTACGGTCAGCAAGGTACTCCTTCAACATCTTCCCAAACTTTCCAGTCCTTGTGACAGTACCCCACAACTCTGGGCCGGGGCGATTAGAGGGTCTGAGAAAAGTGTCCCAGAACTTTGCCAGTGTTGCCCTGCCTCTGCTGGATTGTAGTTGTGTTTCTTTCGCCTCTACTCCTTGGTTGTTCATTGAACTGTGACCTCTGCCGCCAGCGTTTTCAGATGGGAATTTTTTCAGTAATTCCGCAATAATGACCCTGTGGTACTGCATCATTTTAATAAACCTATCTGACTCTGGAATAAGAGATGGGAAGTTCTCCTTGTAGCGTGGGCCTAGTAGTGTCACCAGTAATGAGTGTCTGCATAAATTTTGATAATGCGAGGGCCACGGGAAAGGCAGCACAACATAAAGTCTGCCAAGCATGCCAGACTGCTAACTGGCAAGGCTTCCATGTCCTCACCAACAGGATGACTGACCATGTTGTCCTCCTCCTCCTCCATGTCCTTAGGCCATCCACGCTGAACAGATGGTATGACAGTTGTGCTAGTAGTACCATCTATATAGTGCATGAAAGTAGCTCCTGTTCTTCCTCCTCCTCCTCTTCCTCATTGTCAACCAATTCACGTTGGGATGACATAAGGCTGGGCTGTATAATCACCCTGTATGGTTGCATCCTCTTTCATTGTGAGCAGACAGCTTTTCACAGTACAGAGAAGCTGGATGGTGAGGGTGACACTAATTATGGTGTCAATGCCGCTCACCATCTTGGATGACTCCTCAAAGTTTTGTAGGATGGTACATATGTTTGACATCCATGTCCACTCCTGAGGTGTTATGTGTGGAGTCTGAACTGAATACCGATGGCCTTGTTACGTGTGTGAGCTCGCCTAGCCTTTAAGCTGCCACCAGGTTCCGGCCATTGTCACACATGACCATGCCTGGCTGTAGGTTCAGCGGTGTCAGCTACATATCTGCCTGCTCTTTCAGAGCTGTTCACAACTCTTCAGCATTGTGCTGTTTGTCACCTAAGCATATTAGCCTCAGCACAGCCTGTTGCCTCTTGGCTGAGGCAGTGCTGCATTTCTTCCAGCTTGCGACTGATGTGATCATTTCGGAGATGCATGCTGAAGAGGAGGAGGATGTGTAGGAGTTGTAGACTGTGGGGGCAACCCTGATTGACCTAAGGTCCGCAATCCTCTGCGTTGGTAGAACGTGTTCCTTCCCAAGGTCCGACTGGGTCTGGGTTTCCACTATGTTAACCCTGTGTGCCCTCAGTGAGATTTACCTTCCCTGCCCAGAAGCACTTGTCCACGTGTCCATGTTTAAGTGTACTTTCCCAGTAACTGCCTTGTTGAGGGCACGGGTAATGTTATCAGACACGTGCTTGTGTAATGCCGGGCCTGTATTTGTAATTTTTTTTACCCCAAAATAGTGTATACAAATAGGGCAAGACACAGCAAAAAAAGGGGAATGTAGCCCTGAATTGCCACAACCTTAAGCACACAGATAGATCAGGCATCTGACAGAAATATCACACTGTTCAAAATGTGGTCTGTATTTGTACATTTTTTACCCCAAAATAGTGTATAGGAATAGGTTAAAACACAGCAAAAAGGGGAATGTACCCCTGAAATGCCACAATTTTTAGCACACAGATAGATCAGGCGTCTGACAGAGATACCACACTGTTCAATATGTGGTCTGTATTTGTAAATTTTTTACCCCAAAATAGTGTATACAAATAGGATAAGACACAGCAAAAAAAAGGGGAATGTAGCCCTAAAATGTCAAAATTTTTAGCACACAGATAGATCAGGCGTCTGATGGAGATACCACACTGTTCAGTTTGTGGTCTGCATTTTAAAATTTTTTCCCCAAAAATAGTGTATACAAGTAGGGTAACAGACAGCAAATACAGTCTAATGTAGGCCCGAAATGCCACAATTTTTAGCACACAGATAGATCAGGCATCTGACAGAGATACCACACTGTTCAATATGTGGTCTGTATTTGTAAATTTTTTACCCCAAAATAGTGTATACAAATAGGGTAAGACAGAGCAAAAAAAGGAGAATGTAGCCCTGAAATGCCACAATTTTTAGCACACAGATAGATCAGGCGTCTGACAAAGATACCACACTGTTCAATTTACGGTCTGTATTTGTAAATTTTCTACCCCAAAACAGTGTACAGAAATTGGGTGAGACAGTAAAAAAAGGGGAATGTAGTCTTGAAATGCCACAATTTTTAGCACACAGATAGATAAGGCGTCTGATGGAGAAACCACACTGTTCAGTTTGTGGTCTGTATTTTAAAAATTTTTCCCCAAAAATAGTGTTTACAAGTAGGGTAACAGACAGCAAATACAGTGTAATGTAGCCCCGAAATGCCACAATTTTTAGCACACAGATAGATCAGGCATCTGACAGAGATACCTGTTATGTTTCGGTAGCTGAGGAGAGATTGCAAAATTAACCAAAGAAGCAATACACCAGAGAGGCTGGAAACTATTGGATTGCAGGACTCTGAACTAACCGCAACACTAGAAGTAGCCGTGGAGCGTACCTACGGTGATCCTAGACGCCTCGTCACAGCCGGAGAGATAGCTACACCTAAAGGCAGAAAGATGAATACTATCTGCCCCGTAGCAGAATCCCCAAAGAAATAGGAAGCCCCCAAACATGTAATGGCGGTTAGAACAGAAGAAAATACGAACACAGACAGAAAATAGAATGAGCAAACGGTGGGGCCCAATCTGTCTAGATAGAAAAGTATAGGAAAGAATTCTGACTGCAACCCAAAAAAACCCTGACAAAAATACCAACACTTCTGATTAACAAAAAAACAGAGATCACACGATCTCTACCACCTAAATCAGATCCCTGGTGTAACACACAGCAATTCAGCAAATATAAAGTGACATAGGAACAGAGCAAAAGTGCAAACACAAACTGAGCACAATTGCAGAGCCAGGCCCCAAAAGGGGACCAGGCTGAAGTCTACTGCTAAGCAGCAAACCAGCAAGAAAATCCAATCAGAGGAAAAAAACAGCAAATCTCTTATCTGAATGAGAGCAGGAATGCAAGCTGAGCACCAAGCAAGAGGTGGAAGAACAATTGATTACCGGCAAGGCTGAAGGGAGTTCAGGTCACTTATATCAGAGCATTCAGAGCCAGCTGAAGGCCATTCAGCAATTAGTTCATTACCCTCAGCAACCACCGGAGGGAGCCCCAGCTCAGAAGTCGCCTCCAGAGTATTCACAACAGATACCACACTATTCAATATGTGGCCTGTATTTGTAATTTTTTTACCCCAAAATAGTGTATACAAATAGGGTAAGACACAGCAAAAAAAAGGGGAATGTAGCCCTGAAATGCCACAACCTTAAGCACACAGATAGATCAGGCATCTGATGGAGATATCACACTGTTCAAAATGTGGTCTGTATTTGTACATTTTTTTTACCCCAAAATAGTGTATAGAAATAGGTTAAAACACAGCAAAAAAAAGGGGAATGTACCCCTGAAATGCCACAATTTTTAGCACACAGATAGATCAGGCGTCTGACAGAAATACCACACTGTTCAATATGTGGTCTGTATTTGTAAATTTTTTACCCCAAAATAGTGCATACAAATAGGGTAAGACAGCAAAAAAAGGGGAATGTAGCCCTGAAATGCCATAATTTTTAGCACACAGATAGATCAGGCATCTGACAGAGATACCACACTGTTCAATTTACGGTCTGTATTTGTAAATTTTTTACCCCAAAACAGTGTACAGAAATTGGGTAAGACACAGCAAAAAAAGGGGAATGTAGTCCTGAAATGCCACAATTTTTAGCACACAGATAGATTAGGTATCTGATGGAGATACCACTGTTCAATATGTGTTCTGTATATGTAAATATTTTACCCCAAAATAGTATAATGAACTGAGGTAAGACAAAGCAAAAAAGGGGAATGTAGCTCTGAAATGCCACAAATTTTAGCACACAGATAGATCAGGCGTCTGACAGAGATACTACACTGTTCAATATGTGGCCTGTATTTGTAAATTTTTCCCCCAAAATAGTGTATAAAAATAGCATAAAACACAGCAAAAAGTTGGGAATGTAGCCCTGCAATGCTACAATTTTTAGCACACAGATAGACCAGGCGTCTGAAGGAGATAACACACTGTTCAATATGTGGTCTTTATTTGTAAATTTTTTACCCCAAAATGGTGTACAGAAATAGGGTATGACACAGTAAAAAAAGGGGAATGTAGCCCTGAAATGCCACAGTTTTTAGCACACAGATAGATCAGGCGTCTGACGGAGATGCCACACTGTTCAATATGTAATCTGTATTTGTACATTTTTTACCCCAAAATAGTGTATACAAATAGGCTAAAACACAGCAAAAAAGGGGAATGTAGCCCTGAAATGCCACAATTTTTAGCACACAGATGGATTAGGCATCTGACGAAGAGATCCCACTTTAAAATATCTGCCCTGTATTTTGTAGTTTTTTTTGGCCATCAAAATTGTGTCAATAAGTAGGCTATGACACAACTAAAATAATTCTATGGAGGCCTGAAATGGCAATATTTTTAGTGCAATGATATGCAATCTGTGTGGCGGACAAAACCCAGTGTAAAATATCTGCCCTGTAGCTAAATATTTTTTGGGCAGCAAAATGGTATAAAAAATTGCATAAGATACTCCCAAAAAATTCTACAGTACCACAAAAAATGCCACATTTTTATGCGCACTCAGATGTCAGGCCTGGGACAGGCAAACCCATTTAAAATAGCTGTATTTTCACAGCGATGCTCGGGCGAGTAACGAGCATTACCAAGCACGTTCGCTCATCACTAGTTGTATATACTATAGGGAAATCAATTTTTGAACAATCAAGCCACATTACATTACATCAAATGTTATGACCCCTGGTTTCAAAGCAGTTGTTTGTCAACTGTTTTTGTTTTCAAACTTCTTTCCATGGCAACAAATGAGTGATTCCTAGATACGTAATTGCAGAACAATAGCCAAATGCTGCACCCTGTGATCTAAGAGAATGGTTGTATTCAGTTGATCACCATTATAAAAGCTATTTTCCTGTAGGAAAAGAAGATCAGCCGGCTGATAACTGTGCCCTTAAAATAATGAGATGATAGTACAACAATAGTGTGAAAACAGATATACTGTATCTCTGAAGCTCATCTTCGCAATGATGTGGACAAATTCTAATATTTTAGGATATATTAGTCTAATAAATTAGTTATATTGTACTAAATGCATTATGTAAGACGTCTGCATCTAACAATCCTGTGACAGACTTAAAATGGAGCTGTATTTTCAACACATTTTACATAAATAAATAGCAAATAACATTTTGTTTAACATATAATGGAAAGAAACATAATATTAAACAGTTTGTTAATTGCGGCTCTACACATTTTATGTACATCATCAAGTGTGAACAGTGTCGCAAGCAATATGTTGGATGCACAGTGAAAAATTTGAGCCAAAGTATAAGTAAACATTTATATGTAAACATTTATATGTGAAGAGACATTTTAAACTGAATTTCTCGCAATACATCTGTTGATTCCTAAGATTTCTTTAACATGACAGATATGGTAACTTGATTTTTTTTTTACTTTAACTGGTATAAAAAGGGTTACTTAATCCATTAGAGGGGGCAATTGGCACAAACAAATTGTAATAGACAAGCATTTTGGATTTCGGCACTGGATTTGAGATACCCCTTCAGTATGAATTTACGCATGCAGCCTTACAAATATTTATTAGTAATATTATTTCATCAGTATACTGTCCATTTCCTTCCCACAGAAAGATAGTGCTCAGCTTATAACACATAGAGTATATTACTCCATTGGAGAGCATTATTTACATCAAGACATTTCAGAACTGCTGTGTAATTTCCTCCATGATGTTGCATGTCTGCTGGGGTCGATCCTGCCGACTATGCCAAATGTAACAAGGTGGCACATGGTGGTAGTCATGGGCGAGTCCATTAGGTCACAGTCCCAGCCCTATGGCACAGTTGGTTACCTCTGACACACACTCGCTCTCCATGCTGGAACTGCGTCCTCTGGATGCACCACGCGTCACACTTCGGTTCCAACGGGGGTAAACTTTTTAATAATGAAGTAAAGAAGATAGCAATTCCTGAGCTTTCCCTATTTAAAGATGCTGCTCCATCGGCAGCAGCAGCAGAAGCATCAGCTCCCATTCAGTTCCTGGGAACTAACAGTCTCTTGGAGGGCGCCTTCTCAGTCCTAATGCCCATTCCTACAGCCCTGCAGTCCTGTGGCAGTCCTTTCTCTCCTCGGGGGGTATGTTAGTGGAACACATCCTGCCTCGGGCAATCCTTCCCGGGCTCTGCTCACAAAGCAGGAGCTTCCTGCTCCTTCCAGGCTGCAAACCCAGCCCAACGGAGTAACCCTTGCTATCCCTAATTTTAACACACAGTATATTCAATACAATGAAATGGAATAAAGGAACATCACACATTGCATTAATAACACAGTAATACATAGACAAACCCTCAGGGCACCGCACAGGGCACTTTTGCCCGACTTACAGGAGAAAGGGGGCAACTGAGGGTCCTGAAACAAAAGGTGACATAGTCCATAAGAAAATGTACTTAGTCTCTTAAAGGGGTCCTTGTGACCCTAATCCCCAGGTTCCTGGGACTCCTGTAAACATACGGGTCTGATAGCCACTTAATGCAGTTACATAGTCCTGACCCGGCTCGCAGCTTAGGTCCTCCTGATCGGCTTCCCCACTCCCTCCTTTGACCGGATCACGGGCCCACTAACACTTTTGTGCACTGCACTTAACGGGGTCTAGTCCAGGATTAAAATTGGGCAAAGTTCCGGGTTGAAACAGTTCAGTCTTTGCAGCAGCTGCACACACAGTTTATGACAACCAACCCTCGTAGGGTTTCAGCCTCGTGATCCAGCAGTGGGTGGGCAACCGTGCACAAATAAACTTGGAGGAGGGGAAACAAAACACAGTCAGCAGTTCCTTGTTTGTGACCATACAGGTCACCTCTCAGAACTCGGTCCTGGTGCTGTCCTGGACTTCTGGCCCAACCAGAGACACAGAACAGTCTTTTCACATTTACCTTAGGTGCAACCGGCACAACATTTTTTTTTAAAGGGGCTGCGTTATTCAATGCACAGCCGCTGATTAGCATAGTGGGCCCCATGTGGACCCTGCACTACAATGTAGGTATGGGATGAGGATCCGCTGGAGGAGAAGTCTCCGCAATTTCTCCTGCTTTGTGTCCCCTCCAGCGGTGGCCCCAGGGTTCCCAGAGCTGCCAGCTTCGGTGATTCATCTGCAGCCTCCACATGCTGTCCAGGCGCCTCTTCCTCCTGCCTAGCTGCAGGAAATGCAGGAAATGCGGCCATTGCAGTTGGCCGCTGACAACACTGAGACTCCTAAGGTGGTCCTTCCTCCCATTCGGAGGCCATTTTCACTGCCACTGCATATGGCCCTTGAGGCCCTTGCCCCTTGATGAAAGTAACAAGGTCCCTCAAGTGCAGAGGACCGTTAAAAGTAAGGGACCCGGCATTAACATAACCTTATCTCCAGTATCAGTCTCCAGGATAAAGCTGTAGCCCCTCGCCGAATCAAGATGGCAGACCACGCCGCTGATCATCCGTCCAGCCATAGCTCCCCTCCCTGGGCTCTGCAGTTCCTTGATAATGGGGTGCTCTCGTCTCTTCTTCTCCTGAATCACACTCCAGATCGACCAAGCCTCTCCAGCAGTAGGCCCCCGGGGTTCCTCCATGCACGCACCGCTGTTTCCAGACAGAACAGACACGGGCTGAGAGGATGCAGGTGTCACCAATACCGGGGACGATGGTGGGGCCAGGAGATGGGATGCAACCTGAGAAGACGGCGGGGCCACAGGAGGTGAAGGAGCAGGGGTTGAGGTGACGGGTCAGTCAGGTGGGAGCTCCCTACTCATCGCCACTGCGTCCGGTGATATTCCTCTTGCGTGGCCGCAGGAGTCGGTGATCATGGCAATAACAATTCCCTTCAGGGCAGCCTCCAGGGTCTTCTGAGCTCCTTCCAGTTTGGGCGCCGCCAGTCCCACATGCTCCTCATCCTCCAACGGTTGCTTGTCCGGCCGCCAGAAAGGGTGCCAGTCCTCTAGTTCCTCCGAACACCAGGCCTCGAAATGCAGGCCCATCTCCGCCTGGGCCACAGATCGCATGCAGTCCTGGAGTCCATAATACCATAGAAAGACATGCTTCGTTTCTGCATTGTGTCAGGTAATGGCGTCTCTTGTTCTGGGTTCCAACCATTCATGGGCGGAGTCACTTTCTGCTGCTCCACCCGTTTTTTCAGGTTCTCCTGCACAGGTGGGAGCTACTTCTTCACCCGCACCCATTTGGGCAGGTATTATTCACAGGGGGTGTGGCCTCCTGCCTTTTAGTGCCAAATCTCTTCCATGCCGCTCACAAATGGCGACACCATCCTTAGCTTTCTCGCCACCTTCTTCGACTCTTTTACAGCAGTCACCTAATCCCAGGAATCCTCTCTCTCAGTCTTGCAATTGCAGGGCTGCAGGGGTAGATTCTGCCGACTGCGCCAAATGTATCAAGGTGGAACTGGGTGGTAATCATGGGCGAGTCCACTAGGTCACAGTCAGTGAGCACCCCAGCCCCTTGCACATGAAAAGACAGTTCAAGTCCCAGCCCTATAGCACAGTTGGTTACCTCTGACACACGGTCGCCCTCCATGCTGGAACGGCGTCCTCTGGATGTACGACATGTCACACTTCGGTCCCAAAAGGGTCAAACTTTTTAATAATGAAGTAAGGAATATAGCAATTTCTGAGCTGTCCCTATTCAAAGATGCTGCTCCATCGGCAGCAGCAGCAGAAGCATCAGCTCCCATTCGGCTCCTGTGACCTAACAGTGTCTCGGAGGGCACCTCCTTAGTCCTAGTGCCCGTTCCTATCTACCGGCAGTCCTGTGGCAGTCCTTTCTTCCCTCCTGGGGTATGTTATGCTCCCAGCAGTGGAGCATGTCCTGCCTCTGGCAATCCTGCCCTGGCTCTGCTCGGGAAGCATGAACTTCCTGCTCCTTCCAGGCTGCTAACCCAGCCCACCGGATTAACCCCTGCTATCCCTAATTTTAACACACAGTATGTTCAATACAAAGACATGGAATAAAGGAACATCATACATTGCATTAATAACACAGTAATACATAGACAAACCCTCAGGGCACCACACGGGGTACTTATGCCCGACGTATAGGAGAGAGGGGGCAACTGAGGTTCTCCACCACCTCCTTACATCTGTGTGACAAAAAAAAGAATGAAGAGCAGAAATCCTGCTGGGTATGCTGATAGATCATAGCAGCTAATCTCCTCCCACCAGCTCAGCAAGGATTGTAAACTAAAGATGCAGCCTGCAGAGCTAAAAACTGCTGAAAATACTGTACATAAGTCAGAAATAGTGTCATATCTCATGTGCAGTGCTAGGGCTCACCTGATAAGTTTGATTCTCTAAGCCGCAGGTCAAGATGAGCACACAGCCCAAAGGTAATGGCAGGCAGCAGGCAGGACTTATCGGATGGCATGACAAATAGCAAGGACCAGTATAATAAGGTAAACTGCATGGCATGCAGTCATTCAGAAAACGATACACCGAGAGACACAGAACTGTGGGTGTAGGAAGCACAGGAACTGAAGATGTAAAGTAGGTATTGGAATTTTATCAGCATTTGTAATATTTTACAGTACTTTACAGATGTTAGCGTCACTGTCCCCATTGGGACTCAATCTAAATTCCCTATTAGTATGTCTTTGTAGTGTGGGAGGAAACCAAAGAACCGAGAGTAAACCCTCACAAACACAGGAAGAACATTCAAACTCCTTACAGATGTTGTCCTGGGTGGGAATTGAACACATGACCCCGGCACTGCAAAGAGACAGTGCTAACTACTGGGCAACTATACTGCCCTTAATGTGAACTAGTCCAGATAACAGTTCATGCAAATGTAGGGTTAATCAGCAAGTATAAGCTAGTTAGTTGATGCAGACTTTAGAGTCTTACACAATACTCAGACACATATGGAAGTATTGCGATATTTCCGGGCCATAGAACGTAATGGCGTATGCTGGCGCATGTGCAATAATGATTTTATGCCTTGCCCCCAGTTGGGCAAAGCATACTGCGAACATGCGGGAGGACATTTAAATGCGCACGCGCACTAAATCTACGTGAATGTAGAAATTACACCAAATAAATGCAAAGAGCAAACCAGGAGGGGGGGAGAGAGGAACAATAAGCCCCACTCATCAGACCGAGGAGATTTACGTACACCACGGGAGGAATATAAAAGGTATTTATTGATCAAAGGTGGGGAGTCAAGGGGTATGAAACGTACTGGTATAATGCATAGTTGACTCTGAATCCAATCATATTTTTACTTGATATGCGAAAAAAGTGGTGACAGATTTCCTTTTTAATACGCTGATGTTGAATCCCTATGCATTTACATCTTTTGGTTTCATCTTGGGGCATGCATAGAGTACAGTAGCAGCTCCACTGGGAAAATGAACTGATGCAACACCTTATTTATAACCATACCTCATGAACAAATATTTTGCTCATTTGCCAGATTGGCAGCCTTTTTACACTGGCCAGCTGTAAGGAAATGAGCTTTCCTAGGAATGCCAAATCATGATTATCTCCTAGGTAAATTCACCCTTTCCCTTCTATATGCAGGCATCATTAAGTACAGCAATGTCTTCAGCTACCCATTGTAAGGCATGCTATAACAATCCTTTTCTGAACTGGTGACCTGTCTGCAAGTTTAGGATTTCAGGTCCTGTGTAATAGTGTTTTGTGTTTCCAGGAGTATGAAAAAGGTGGAGAAGGGGGCAGGGGTAATAACAGCCCTTCTTACCCTCTTCTATTATTTGCAGATAGTAGCTTTTCTACAGTTCACACCACTCCTGTAACTCACTTCTGTTGAGACGTTATCTCTAAACACTACTGTGCTGAGTATCAGACATCTCTATTTTTAATAATTGTTCATAGTGGAAAATGAGAATTATATTCATCATCTGGATTAATATTTGTGTATGGCATTTGGAAACAGGATTTTCTAAGGGTAAGGATGACATTTTATATATTTAAACTAAAGTTTATAAAATGATCTGGTTTTAATTCCTTTTTTCTCTGGAAAATACAATTATTGCTCTGTTAGTTATTGTCTAGGAATGCGGAGGTATAATACTGGGCAATATTCAATATGTGTATGGCATGAAATATAATAAAGTACCATATATTTAAAACTGTCTCTTTCCGGTTTACATAACACTCGTTCTTCTTATCTGCATATGTACAGTATGTATATGGTATTTTCACTCATAAAAGGACAAATTTATTTTATT
>VIAB01029352.1:10040-21559 GCA_009801035.1 Oophaga pumilio
GGTCTGTACTGTACATCAAGAGGGTCCATTCCCTTCCTGTGTTCCGCTGCTGCTACCTATAGGATATATTGGCTAGCCCCAGGTGTAATTGGAATACAGGCCACACATTTTTTTTTGTGGTATCTCCGTGCCAGCTCATATCTGTGCGTGCTCAAAGTTTGGCCAGTTTACGGTGGTTTTCTTTTTTGTGTCCGGGGTGAAACTGTACTTATATACAGCACTATTTAGCTAAATAAAGCAAAAAAAAACAACAACATTTTTCGTAGTGGTATCTCCCTGTCAGCTCATATCTGTGCGTGCTTATAGTTTGGCCAGTTTAGGCCAATACATTGTATTTTTGTTGCAGTCTGCTAGCATAATTATTAAATCTGCTAAGGCCAAAAACATTTTTACCTAAAAGTCCAGATAGGTAAAAGTGTGGTTTTCAAGCACACGTATCACATACAAGTTGACTCCCACTCTCAAATCACCCTGGCAAGGTGCATGGCAAGGGACAGGGAAGTGGACGTGATGGTGATGGTGCAGGCCGAGGCCGTTGGCAAGCCGAAATTGGCCCACCGAAAACACATCTTCTCTCTGGACCAAAGTGTCTAAAGTCCTAGGGGACATCGGCAAGACCGCACTATGGAAGTCCGAGCAGTGTGAAAAGCTTGTTGATTGGATATCGGATAATACTTCCAGTTACTTATCCACCACCACAAGCACCCTGTCTTCAACACAGTCAAGTCACAGTAGCTGTTAATCTGGACCGCATATTCTTTACCCTGATCCTCCTTCCTCCCACCATGCTGAGTGCCCTGAGACAACTGATCCCAAGCTCAGACACTCCAAAGAGCTTTTCAGTTTTCCATTTGGAGATTTGTGCCTCTCGCCTGCTCCACTAGAAGTGGGGCAAGATGATATTCCATGTAGCGATGCACAAATCTTTGAGTAGCCACTCTTACAAGAGGTGGACGATGAGACACAATTGCCGAAAAGTCAGTAGTAGGACCAGGGTGGTGAAGTTGAAGATGAGGTGGTGGAAGATGTAGTAAAGGACCAAACCTGGCAGGAGGACATGCAGAGCAAGGACAGCAGCACACAGGGGTAGGTAGGCATCGCACCACTTCAGGCAGGAAGAAGCAGTGTGTTGGCTGCAAACAGAAGGCGTGCAACCGTTCCCCATAACACCAACTTGACGAAAGTTGCCAGTCCAACTGTTAGGTGTTCCCGAGTCTGGTTATTTTTTTTAAAGACTCTGCCGATAACCCGATACAGGCCATTTGCAAAACCTGTCATGCCTGCATCAGTAGGGGTAGCCATACCACCAGCCTTACCACCACCAGCATGAATAGACACATGAAAGCAAAGCACTCGACTTTGTGGGCCCAACCCCAGGCTCCAGGAACAGTGTCTGCGGGTGACACCACTGCTTCTTCCACTGTTGTGCGTGGTGAGTCCAAAATTACTCCCAGAAATACTTTCCTTCTTTCTGGTTCGAGACTCAATTTTTTCCAGATTTATCACCCTTTCCCAGCCTTACTAGGAGCGATCTGGTTTCTAACAGGTATTCCTCCATCTACTGGCGTGAATCTGCCACTAACAACAGGTCGTCTAAGTACGGAATTATGAGGACGTTTCTTGCTCTTAGGAAGGCCATCGCCTCTGCTATGAGCTTCGTAAATATTCGAGGTGCTGAAGAGAGGCCGAACGGTTGGCAACAGAATTGAAAATGAAGTATCCTTCCTCTGTCTTTTATTGCGAACCTCAAGTATCTTTGATGTGAGGTATGGATGGGCGCATGGTAATATGCACCTTTGAGATCTAGTATGCACATCATCGAGTTTTCCTTTATCAGTGGTATGGCGGATTGAAGTGTTTCCATTTTGAAACGTTTGTAGGCCACCCATTGGTTTAGTGATTTCAGATTTATAATGGTCCTGTATTCTCCTCCTGGTTTCTTTATAGAGAACAGGCTGGAGTAATGGCCGTGAAACTGTTGTGACTGGGGCTCCGGCATTATGGCTCTTAATTTGCTGAGCTCCTGTATGTCTCTTACTAGTCTTTGATGGACCGCCGGGGACTGGCTTTGAGTTAGGCAAAATCTTCGGGGGGGAGGCTGGGTGAATTCCACCCTGTATCCCTGAGTGACTGTGCTCAGGATCCACTGATTTGTCGTGATTTCTTGCCATCCATCTAGAAAATATTGGAGTCTCCCCCGATCTGTCTGGCATCATTGCGTGTCAGACCGAGTATTCAGTAGCCCCACTTCCGGATCCTCCGTCGGCATCCCTGTCGATATGGAGCGCAGAGTTTCATCTCTGACTCCACCCCCCCGGAAGCAGTCATCGGCACGCCTCTGATGATGCGGCGCGCCGGAAGTGACAACCGAGGACCCCTGCTTCCTGCCCGAAAGGATCCACCCCCCGGTATTTGCGCGGTCTGGCACCGGATCCCGCGACCCCCGCTATTGGGACGCCCCTGCAACAGCTGCGGCGCATGAGCCCTTGTCCTGGGGATGCCGCCGACGCTGGGAGCACACAGCTCGACCGGACCGCTGAGGGACCTCTCTCAGTATCAGCTGCTCTGAGGCTCAACCAACGAGCCCCCTCAATACCCTGGAGCCCCCTAGAGGGGGCGGAGTTTTTTCCCCCGGGAGCAGCCAGCTCGACAGACAGGTAATCTTATGCACGTCAGTGCTTCTCTCCTGCATCTGTCCCTGATAGGGACAGGAAAACACTTAAGGGTGGAGGTGAGAGGGGCTATTTAACCTCTTCTGTGTTCCTGTACCTATCAAGGATATGAAGGACAACCTCCTGGCCGTGCTGTCAGGAGGGACACCCTGGAAAAGTGTATTTCAGACATTCCTTTTCCATGACTTTAGTATTGCTAGCAACATATTCCAGAAAGCTGACAAGTCTTAAAATGAAATTCATTGCTTAAAATCCCTGATGCAAGTAGCACATACTGTCAAGATGTTATACACTGTAAAATACAAACTTAATTGTGAGGTGTCACATAACAGGTTCACTGCACATGAAACCTAGATGAGTAATTGACAAATTAATCACTTTACCAGTTTCTTATTCACCCTTCCCACTTACTACAAAATTAAGTTTAATTAGTCTGTGTTAATAGTTCAACACAGAGAAATTGTGAAACAAAGGTTCTCAATATCAAATATATTCTACTGTAGAGAGAATGGCGTAAATCTGCTAAAAAAAACTGGCTATAGACATGCATCCATACAATGCAATGTTTGGGTAATTGGCATGGCTTCTAGGGTTAATTTACACAATGCAGATTTTGTTGCATAAAAATTCTGCAACTGGTCCTTTCATCTGAAACCACTCAATTCAGACAAATGGAATAGATGGTCAAATTTCCGTATTAAAACTTGCAGAGTGGAAATTCACACTCTGGTTATGTTCTTTACATGTAGATTTTTTAAATAAAAATAAACGTTTTCAAATTTTTAAAGTGAAAGCATTATGAATTTTGGAACATGATAAAATGTTATATTTTTTCCATTTTAATAAATAAAACAAAAGTTAAAAAAAAATACAAGATTGGTTTTGCCATAATTATACTGACCTGGTGAATTATATTGCCAGGTGATTTTTGTAGAAAATCTCCCAAAATTTAATGCCAAAATGTATATTTTTTTTTGTAATATTTGTATGCAATTGAATTTGTTTCCCCATCTTCCAGTACTTTGAATAGTAAAATGAATGGTGCAGTTCAAAATTACAACTTGTTTTTGTTACAATCGGGTATATAATATAATCACAGTATTAGGCCGTCAGACGTCTGATTTTTATTTTCATGTTCTGTCCGTGTTTTTTTCATGTCATTTCATTTATGTTTTTTGCTAGAGCATGTATCTTTGTAGTCAATTGGGCTATTCAAATGTAAATTTTTTCCCAAACCTCTCCACAAAAAAATAAATAAATAAATAATCATCAACATGTGGACATGTCCTATTTTAATCCAAGTATCGGATCAAAATCACCCATGCAAGTCTAAAGGTACTGCCACACTTAGTGATCTCGTTAGCGATCTCAATAACGACGCAAGCTAATGAGATCGTTTTTGTGATCGTTTTAATGTCGCTAGTAGCTGCCACACTTAGTGATCTCGTTAACGACGCATAAGCGGTTAGCGATCTCATTAACGACTTTAACGGTCATTGCGATGTAAAAAACAGCGCACATCGCTCACAAAAGGTGCCAGACACAGCGATATAGGCTCACCAGCGGGACGCCAATGATATAAATACGGTCCAGAACTCTAGTGAACGATCAGCGAGATCACAGCAGGGGCCACGTCGTTGCTACATGCCACACACGTTAGCGTCACGAACGAGATCGCTAAATAGTGACGTATTTTAGCGATCTCGTTAGCGACGCTGTTTAGTGTGGCATACCCTTAAGGGTCATGAAAGTCATGAATGAATCAACAATACAATAGATAGGGAAACCTTTGCATTTTTTTTAATAAAAAATTGAAATGAATGAAAAATGGATCCAAAACAATTTTGAATATTGGATTTGATGTTAGAAATAGATTTTATTTTTAATGAGGCCCTACTTAGACAGTTTTTTTTATCTAAATAATTAAATATATGTAGTATTTATGTAATTAAATGATGTAATTCAACAGTTTCATTAATCAACATCTACAAAATATTTATAAGAAAATGTATTCATATTAAAACATATAATCCTTTCAATTCCAAAAGGGTCCCATACACAATTTCAGATAGTCACTAAAATTCCAATTTAAAATAGTGTATTAAAGCATCAGAATCTTCCGGATTATGTTGCATATAATACATGTGCACATGTTTTATAGTCCTACTTCATTCATGACTGCAGCTAATTTAACATCGCTGTAAAGCAAAAGCACATTACTAGTTTAGGGATATTTATTATTAGTCATGTCCTCTCCGTTTTACAATGACTCGGTGAATTAACACAGTGTCCATCTGACAAGCAATATGTTGTTTCATTGGCAGCCCCTTCCACCATCCAGTGCATTGGAAATATAGTAGCAGAAAAGACGGATTATTCAAAGTTTTAGAGAAAATAAACTAGCCAAAATTTCACAGAAGTGCTTAAATTACTAAAAGAAGTTACATTTTAGTATGCCAAGAATAGTGCAATTGTCATCACAGAACTGAGTGCAGATAGGCTGTATTTAGGGATGAGCAGACACATGTAATTTTGGGTTGGTCCGAACTTTAGTTCAAAAGTTTAGTTCAGGTACCAGACCTTGACCCGGATCCCTACCCATTAAAGTTGATGGTGAACCAATCTTTGGTACTGTTTAAGTGGTTATAGTAAGAGCTAAGGAGCTGAAAAAGGAAGTTGTCACAATCCATTTTTGGATTTGTGGCAGCTCTGGTTCCACTCAGTTTAAATTTAGCTTTTTTCTTTTCAGGTCAGCGGGGCTTAATGTCAGTCTTTACCCGCTGGCAATCTGGTATAACTGCAGTGCTGCTGGGTCAGCTGATGTGGGTGGTGACCTATCCCACCATCCTTTAAATGGTCACCTTATGCATCAGCTGACTGTTGGTGATAGAGTTTCTCTGGATACCAGCCGATGTGTGGGGCGCTCTCTGGTGCCAGCGTGTATCAGCTGTTTGAGGTCCTGGTGTCGTATCCTACGCTGAGTGTAGTTTGGAGTCCGTCTTCGTTGTCATCTGCAGTGTGGAGTTTGGCAGCGGAGTCTGGAAGCTAAGTGTGGTGTTTTCACCTTGTCACTTGGTGTTTGTCACTTTTCCCTATGGAATATGGGATGTACCCGTTTATGAGCCATATTGATATTATGATGTCATATTTACCCATGATCAGTACGGTTCCCTGGTGTGCAGACCTATGATTGTTTGGTCTTTTTCCTCTCCTTGTTAGAGGGACTAGGTTCATGATGGCATTGGGGGGGAGGGAGGACCTGCTTAGGGCGTTAGGGGAGTTCAGGGACAGACTCAGGTTTGAGTACAGGTGGTGACCATCCCTCATTCACTATCGGTAGGGCCTTCCTTTCTCCTATACCAACCCGTTGAGTGTGTGTTGCTCTGTCTACTGACCGACCACCCATTGGGTTGTGTCACATTGTGACAGAAGTATAACAGTGGCTGGATGCTGCTGATAGCGCCTGATATAGTTGTCTAGTCAGAAAAAAAAGGTACGGACAAGTCCTGTTGGATCCATGCCTGGTTCATGCTAATGAATGCTAATTTTCCCACATTGGCTGTGGACAGGCGGATGCACCTGATTGTGATCACACTCCCTGTGGTGCAAAACATATGTTCCGACTGTACACTTGCCACAGGGCAGGCCAGGCTATGTGTCCAATTTGGACACCCAGAAGTTAAATAAGGTAGACCCATCAGTTAATACATGGAGAGATGTGGACACATACTCTTCCACCATGTTGTTGTAACTCTGCCTCCTAATATTGCAGACTGTATCAGATGGTGGTGCTGGATGTCGTGGTGTGCAAAGTTTTACCACATTTTGGCCATGCTAACCCTGCCTTCTGAGGTTGTGGAAGTGCCCCTGCTGTAGACACTGTTTCCTCTCCTCATTAGCCTCTAAAAATGTCCCCTGACTGGACAGTTGTGTACCTGACAGCTGTTGGTACAGGAACCCACCCTCCGAGCCTTATGTGGATGAAAGACCTTGATGATGGTGTGAATGGTCCCTGTTCCTCCTGCTTCTCTTCTCCCTGTGCCACCACCTCCTCCATCATTGCATTAAGCATTTTATTTCCAGCAGGCATAGAAGTGATATAGTAACGCTAATGATGGCGTCATAAGATCTGGCCATGTTGGTGGAGTATTTGAAGCAGTGCAGCACTGCACACATCCTACATGGAGGCCCACTCATTGGTCGTAAGTAATGTTGAGCGATAGTTTCCGATATCACTAAGTTTCGGATCGGAATGGGTATCGCCGATACCCAAAATAGAAAAGATACCCAAAAAATATCGGCGCTACGCGATACCGATACCGGAAATCCAATGTAAGTCTATGGGAACAAAATATCGGAATAAAAAAAAAACATTCTTGCCTTGTTGGTTAATTGTACATGAAGGAAAACACTCTTTGTTGTTTTCCTTCATGTACAATTAACCAACAAGGCAAGAATGTTTTTTTTTTAATTCCGATATTTTGTTCCCATAGACTTACATTGGATTTCCGGTATCGGTATCGGGTAGCGCCGATATTTTTTGGGTATCTTTTCTATTTTGGGTATCGGCGATACCCATTCCGATCCGAAACTTAGTGATATCGGAAAGTATCGCTCAACACTAGTCGTAAGTGGTGTTGCACTGCAGAGCAACTCAGCCATGCATGCTGCAGCTGAAACTCCACTATTGCTGCTGCTTTCTCTCCAAGCATAAGCAAGGTGGAGTTCCATCCTGTGGGTAAGTTGCATATGAGGCGATGAAAAGCAGAAGTGATGCTGCAGTGCAGACAGGCATCAACAGGGTGAAAACAACGAAAGCGTGCACACACTGTACGCACTTTCAGCAACAGATCTGACATATGTGGGTAATTTTAAAGGAAGTTTTGAACCAACAAATTCAGCACATGTGTCAGGCAAAGGATGTGCATCAAACCAGCTAGGCCCACAGTTGCTACAAGATCTTTCCAGTTATCGCACACCACCAGGCCAAGCTTAATGTTCACCGGCAGCAACCACTAATCTATCTGCTTTTTTATCCCTGTCCACAGCTGTTGAGTGTTGTGTGATTTGTCTCCCAAACAGAGGCCTTTCAGAACAGCCCATTTCCACCTGGCTCGGCTGAAGTTAGTGATACAGGTCTAACTGTGACCAAGTGAGGAGGTGATGTAGGAAGCAGAGAGAAGGAGAAGTCAACAGGAACAGAGAAAGTACAGCAATCCTCAATGGTGGTAGGACACGCGCTAGAATGCCTTTTGCCTCTATCCCAGCCACCTCTACATTTACCCAGTGGGCAGTTAGAGATATGCAAATTCCCTGACCAGGCTTACTGATCCATGTATCAGTGGTTAGGTGGACCTTGCCACTGATGGTGTCTTGCTGTGCACACATGATTTGGTCTGCAACATTTGTATAGGCCAGGGATGGCCTGCCTGGAAAAGTATTGGAGGCTGGGAACAATGTACTGAGCGACAGTCACCACCATCTTTTTTTTTTATTTGTCTGTCTCCACCATTCGGAATGGAAGAATTTCAAAGGCCATGAATTTGAAAATGTGGTAATTTAGGACCATGGCTTGTGTTTGGATGTGGGGAATTTCCTCTTTCTCTCGTGGGTTTGGTGTATGGAGAGCTGAACACTTCCATGGGACGGTGTGGATATGCTTGGTGACACTGTTGGTGGTGGTGCTGATTATCCTCGGCTTGCGGGGAGGCAGATGGCCCTGTTGTTCATGAGCAGGAGGAAGAGGCCCAGACCACAGCAGAAGAATGAGCAGGAGGAGGCTAAGATCTGTCATGCTTTTTAAGGTGTGTACTCCACTGCACCTCGTGCTTAGAAGTCAGATGCATCATCAAGCAGGTGGTGCTCAGGTTCTTAAGATGTATGCCTTATTTGACGCTCTGATAGCATAGGGTGCAAACCACCCATCTGTTGTCAGCACATTGCACCAGGCATTGATCACAGAATGGCAGAGCAACACGTGATCCGACCTTTATGAAGGCCTGGTCACGTGGTGCACAGCACTGTTGTGATGATACTGGAAGTACCCACAAGCTTGTTGATTGGCAAAACTGCATTCATTCAACAAGCTTTATTTGGGCTTTATTTGGCTGACCCAATCAGCAACACGGACTTCCATTTAGAAGTCTGTGTTCAGGGTTTGTACCAGATACTTGCTGTGACTTATGAACTCTATTTCACCAGTTCTTAACTTACTCAATGTCTGGCTAATTCACGCTTCAGCAATGTGCAAAATGGCTTTGTACTTTTTTTTAAAGCAATCTGCATGAATACAACATACAACTGCAAATTCTTCAACTTAGCCATGATCTGCAAATTGCATGAAATTCAGCCAGAGTTCATATCGCATGATGGATTTATTAATTTGTAGCCATTATAAATGCAAATTAAATTGGTCAAAAAGAGATGCTTTCTCAAGATATCATTCTCCCTAGAAGATGTTTTTCATTGCACTTGTCAGGCTCCATTTGTCTCCTAGGCTACCTGATATTTGTTTAATAGTGAATAAAGTAATTATAAAGTGATGAAATGCTACCAGAAACTTTTATGTTTCCAGCTGTGGGAGGTGGGTGGTGTAGTTTTGCACATATTCCTGTGCAGATGCCCTAAAAATTACTCAAGTTTTTATTGCATCATTCTTTTTAGCCCCTTTACCTCCCCCAAGGCTGTTTACACCTTCATGACCAGGCTACGTTTTACAATTATGACCAGTGTCACTTTATGAGGTAATAACTCTGGAATGCTTCAATCGATGTCACTGATTGAGAATATTTTTTCGGGACATTTTGTACTTCATAATAGTGGTAAAATTTATTCAATGTGACTTGTGTTTATTTGGTGAAAATTTAGGAAATTTTGCAATTTTCAAATTTTTATGCCCTAATATCTGTAAGTTATGTCACAGAAAATAGTTAATAAATAACATTTTCCACGTCTTTACATCAGCATAATTTTTGAAACATAATTTTTTTTTGTTTGTTATAAAGTTATAAGGTTAAAAGTTGACCAACAATTTCTCATTATTTCAACAAAATTTACAAAACCATCTTTAGGGACCACATTGCATTTTGAGTGACTTCGAGGGGCCTATATGACAAAACATACCCAAAAGTGACAACTGTTAATGTGCTTAAAACCACATTCAAGCAGTTTATTAATTCTTCAGGTGCTTCACAGTAATTTTTGGAATGTGGAAGGAAAAAAAACATTAAACTTTTTTTTTTTTTTTCACAAAAATTTTTTACTTTAGAGTCAATTTATTTTATTTTCACAAGAGTAAACAGAAAAAAATTGACCCCAAAATTTGCTGTGCAATTTCTCTTGAATATGCCGATATTCCATGTGCAGGGGAAAACGACTGTTTGGGCACATGGCAGGGCTCAGAAAGAAGGAGCTATGTTTTGGAATGCAAGCTTTGATGGAATTGTGTGCGTGTGTCATGTTGTGTTTGGAAAGCCCTTGGCGTGCATAAACAGTAGAAACCCTCCACAAGTGACCCCATTTTGGAAGCTAAACCCCTCAAAGAATCTATTTTTCAATGTTGAGCTGTGAAAATGAACAAAAAAAAAATTATCACAAAACTTTTGTTTTAGCACCAATTTTTTTTTTCATTTTCAGAAGAATAGAATGGACCCCAAAATTTGTTGTGCAATTTTTCCTGAGTACGTTGATACCCCATATGTCGTCGAAAACTATCTTTTGAGGCACTTTGCAAAGCTCAAAAATGGAAGAAGCACCATATTGAAGTTCAGATTTTGCTGGAATGGCTTGAGGGTGCCATGTCACATTGACAGAGCCACTGAAGTACCAGAACAGCAAAAAATAACCATTTGTGACCTATTTTTTACAAACTACTCTACACAATGAATTCATCTAGGGGTGCAGTGATCATATTGACACCACACGTGCCTCACAAATGTTTATACTATTGGGCAGTGAAGAAAGAATAATTACATTTTTACCACTAAAATGTTGTTTTATCCCCAAGTTTTTTATTTTTCTAGAGGCTAATAAGCATAAAATGGACTTTAGTTTGGTTTGTTGTAAAAAATTTCTCTTGAGTGTGCCAATACCCTACATATAAATGAGAAATACTTTTCAGGCATAGTGTAAAGCTCAAAAGGGAAGAAGCGCGATATTATGCTGCAGCTTTTACGGTTATGGTTAGAGGGTGCCAAGACCCACTGTGAGAGTCCCTGAGGTGCCAGAACAATAGAATCCCCCCATAAGTGACCCCATTTTACAAAATACACCTCTTGTTTAATTTATCTAGGGTTGTATTAATCATATTGACACCACGGGTATGTCACAGAATTTGATGCCATTGGTCTACGAAAAAAAAAATTGAATTTTTACCTAAAAAAAAAAAATCAGATTTAGCCCAAGATTTTACATTTTCCCAAGGATAAATGGATAAAAAATGGCACCAAAAATTGTCCCACAATTTCTGCTCAATGTAGAAACGATACATATATGCCTGAACAGTACATCTTAGCCATACAGAGAGACTCGGGTGGGATGGAGGGCTATTTGCCTCCTGGAGCACAGATTTTCCTAGAAAAGTTTACAGACTCCATATTCAGAGCCACTAAGTGCTAGAAGAGGAGAATCACCCCTCAAATACCACCGTTTTGGAAACTATACCCCTTTTAGAATTTACCAACAGCTATAGTGATAATTTTGACTCCATGGGTGATTTCCAGAAGCAAGCAGCAGTGAATGTTACTGAGTAAATTGCAAACTGCCTTTTTAGTCACCAGTACACTTTAGTGTACAGTGTGCAAATACAGCTGTGTATCCACCAGACTTCTGCACAACACAACTGATGGT
>VIAB01029353.1:0-32697 GCA_009801035.1 Oophaga pumilio
TTGAATGAGAAGGCGTGTCCAAACTTTTGGTCTGTACTATATATTTCTGCTTTTCTGAAAATCACCAGAAACAACAGATATGATGTAATCTAGTTCATTTTTTATATTTTTATATATTTGCCTTTTGCATTTTTTGTTTAGTACATATTCATCTTTACGTATTTTTCTATTTGATATATATTTTATGTATTTTTATTACATATTTTATAGACTCAAGTGGAATGTTATATGATTAATATATTTATTACGGCTCATTTGGACTATTTTTACTTATAATGAATTTTCTATTTTACATTGTATTTACTTTTGCATAGTTTGGTTGCTTTTATGTATTTCTATTTGTTATTTTATTTATTCTGCTTGGAATGTTCCAGACACAAAGTTACAAACAAATATTAACATTAACTCGCAGCTCACAAAAGCGCAGCGTCCGGGGAGACTCCTTCCCCTCATGCAGATACTTTGTGTCATCTCCCGACGTCAAAATCTTTTATATTAAAATGAGCTCAGAGTCTTTCCTCAAGAAAAGCTTCACTTCGTTAAAGAGCCCGGCCACCCCCTGAGATGTGACGAGTGGAGGGTGATTCTTAAAGGAAAAACATTAATAAACATTTAAAGGAAACTGTAAGATTTGTTACATTTCCAATTTAATGATTCTAAAGAACTTTGTCTGTTGACGGGAGCCACGTTGCGTGGGTAAGTGCCGCTCGTCCTGCTCTACTCATACCATTAAATTATGCCGGGATAAGGTGGAAACGAAATTATTTTATTAACAGAAATATTAGAGAATGTGGATAAGTATAAAAAATTCATGAATATTGTTGATAACGTACAGCCTAAATCCTACAGTACAGAATAAAGCCACGATGAAGAAGCAGAGTAACTTGATTGGTAACTATACGTTCTGCATTTATACTGATTTTTTATTGGAAACTGGAGGGTCACTAAATTCCTCCAGTAATAATGGAAAAATAAGCCATGAAACATTACAAGCTCAAACATCAGGGTAAACTCTGGTTAAAATCAATCTAGAAAATTCTGCTCCAAAAACTGAACACTGCTACTTCCCCTCTGAACCCTGTAATGAGCCAAAAGTGCTTTCTGAACTTTCAGTGCTGAGTATTGAGCAGTGTAGCTATGACTCCATCTTTTAAATGACAAAAAACACCTACTACAAAGCTGTATCTGAATATAGGACAAAATGTGTCAGTACTGAGCAGAATACATGTGAATACAGTTGAGTTAAACACCTACTAGAAAACACATACAGATAATCACAAAATACTTCTTCTCATGTCTCTATGTAGCACATATTCAAAAGCCGCACCAGAATTAAAGAATCTAGCTCTGGTGTGAGATAAAACACCTAAAAAGCAGCAGCATAGAGGGTATTATTCAGCAATACTGAGCAGTATAGCTGTGAATCCAGCTCCAGGGTGAGCCAAAACATTTACTAGAAACTTGCAGTTCAATCTGCCTCTCTGCCTCTATCCACAGCTTCTCCCCTTCGCCTCTTCTCACTTTTCTTCCACCTCCTCCCAACAAAGCTTTTATTCTCTTTATATATTGCAGTCACCATGTTATACAGCACTGTGCATTTACTATTGCTCATTTTGCTCTTCTCCCAGTTAATTTTCCTGTTTTCCATTAGGTCTATGCCATCATGTGATTAAAAACAAACCAGCTGAATCCTTCTCTGCTCTAAGTAGAAACAGGAAGTCTCTTGTCCCTGCAGAAATCAGTCCCCTCTTCAACTCCTGACCCAGCTGCTCTGCTCCCATCCCTGCCATTGACTTTTGCAGTGACTGGTGACTCATACAGGGAAAATTGACCTCCTGTTTCTATATAAAGCAGAGATGGATTCATCAGCTTTTAATTACCTGATGCCATAGATCGAATGGAAAACAGAAGAATTAGCGGAGTAGAAAGGAAAATAAGCAATTGTAAATGCACAGTGCTGTCTAATATGATGATTGCAATATATTAGGGGCTAAAAATTCTGATTGGAGGAGGAGGAGGAGAAGGATGAAGAGGAGGAGAAGGAGGAAGAGGAGGAGGAGGAGAAGGAGGAAGAGGAGGAGAAGGAGGACGAGGAGGAGGAGAAGGAGGAGAAGAAGGAAGAGAAGGAGGAGAAGAAGGAGGCGGAGAATGAGGAGGAGGAGGAAGAGGAGGAGGAGAAGGAGGAGAAGAAGGAAGAGAAGGAGGAGGAGAAGGAGGAAGAGGAGAAGGAGGAGGAGAAGGAAGAGGAGGAGAAGGAGTAAGAGGAGGAGAAGGAGGAAGAGGAGGAGAAGGAGGAGTGCTTCTATAAGAGCCAGCTGTAATCTGATCTCTCAGTGAGCTGGCCGTCCACATTATCTCCAGCATGACAGATTATGCCAGTAAATTGGAATGAATGATGAGCTGAGATCATTGGGGAAGAGAAGAAATGTAGAAATGTCTGATAAGTGAAAAGAGATTTATATAACATATATTACAGTTTCTGATATTCGCTTTTATGAGATCATGTAAAATATTCAAACAGCCGTATAAATTTAGAAATATTCAAATGAAGCAGAAATAAATTGAAGTGTAACATAAAAATCAGTAAATGTGAATAAATATATAAAGATGTGTGTGTGTGTGTATTTGTTTGTATATATTTTGTCATCGAGGTTGGTAACTTTTGTGATGTGAGCTCGGAAAGCATGCTCCAGCACATATAGTGCTGAGAGAGTTATTGTGCCATTCCAGGGCTGGGTTTTTCCAAGCAGTCAAAAGAGATGGGTGGGAATGACCGCTCACATATCCCGACCCCAGGGGCCTGGTGGTTTGTTAGATAACATGGAGACCGAGTGTCTCATTCAGTGTCTGGGTCTGGAGATGTCTGGATCTCCTGTGTGTTGGTCTGTGCTAAGGTCTGAAGAACCGGACACTATCCTGAGTGGGCGGACCCGCAATACAGTGGATATGGAAAGTATTCAGACCCCTTTAAATTTTTCACTCTTTGTTTCATTGCAGCCATTTGGTAAATTCAGAAAAGTTCATTGTTTTTCTCATTAATGTGCACTCTGCGCCCATCTTGGAGGATAAAAACCAGAAATGTAGAAATTTTGCAAATTTATTAAAAAAGAAAAACTGAAATCTCACATGGTCATAAGTATTCAGCCCCTTTGCTCAGACACTCATATTTACGTCACACGCTGTCCATTTCCTTGTGATCCTCCTTGAGATGGTTCTACTCCTTCATTGGAGTCCAGCTGTGTGTAATTAAACTGATAGGACTTGATTTGTAAAGGCGACACCTGTCTATATAAGACCTCACAGCTCACAGTGCATGTCACACCAAATGAGGATCATGAGCCTCAGCTCTTCCCGCTTGCCCTGGTGTGTTGGCAAGTGAGGTAATTGCTTTGGGGTTGATGTCAGCTGATTTTAATAGGCTGGAAAGGGACCATGGCTATTGGCCCCCTCCCACACTAATAAAACCATTCCTCAGGTGTCGCCGAAATGGTGTATCCATTAGATGCGACAATTCTGGCTCATAGCCTCGCACTTGGTGCTCTGGCAAGGGTTTTGGGCTTGATGTCAGCTATGTAATGTCTACTGACATCAGGCTCAGGGGTTAGTAATGGAGAGGCTTCTATAAGTCAACCCCATTACTAACCCCATAATCAAAATAAATAAACACACACTAAAAAAAGCCCTTTAATTGTTAAAAACACTGAGCGATAACCTTACTAAAATCAGCTCTTGTCGCAGCAGCCAGATTCACATGCTACTGTCATTGTTTTCTGGCGGCTGTGCTGAGTGGTCACATTACTGATGTCACCTGTCAGCTCTGCATCTGGATGCAGCAGAGTTGGGGATCATTGTGAGATGGAATTATGGCGGACCCCATTCGATTATTTTATTTTTTAAAGGTAATAAATAGGTAAAAGAGGGTCGGGACTTTTCTCTGTGTGTGTTTATTGCTTGTGACTGTCTGATAAACACCTCTCCATTACTAACCTCTGGGCTTGATGTCAGCAGACATTACACAGCAGACATTACACAGCTGACATCAAGCCCAAAATCCTTGCCAGAGCACCAAGACCTGAGGCTAAGAGCCAGAATTGGCGCATCTAATGGATACACCATTTCTGGGATGGCTAAGGATTGGTTTTATTAGTCTGGAAGGGGGCCAGTATCTATGGTCCCTTTCAAGTCTACTAAGATCAGCCCGCAGCTGTCTGCTTAGCCTTTGCTGCTTTGTAAAAATAGGAAGGACTCCACATCATCTTATTGGGGGGTAGCTCCTTTTTAATAACCAGTAAAGGCTACGCAGATTGTTGTGAGCTGTTATTAATAGTCTGGGCCCCTTCCCAGAATAATAACATCAATCCCCAGCTGTCTGCTTTCCTTCAGCTGGTTAATAAAAATTAGGGGGACTGCATGCCATTTCTTTCTTTCATTTATTTATTAATTTATTAGATAAATACATGTACATGTACTTTATATACACAGATATGAGCGAACCCTAAGTAGGAAACTGTCAGACACGGCAGCGTTTCAGAGGATTCAGCACTCAGCTGTCATTGTGCAGCCGGGCGGCGGTTCATGCTGGATGTGGCCTTTTGTGTCCCCTCACAGGTTCCTTTTACTTCTTCTGACGCTACAAAAAGGGTTAACCAAGCTTCCTAAATGCCATTTTGAATATTTAAATGGTGAAGGGTTTTTTACGTCAGTGGGGCGCATCTTATATAGAGGCGCTTCAGAAATGAATTGGTCCTTAAAAAAAATATTTTTGAAAAATTAAAATACTTCTGTTAAATTGAGAATCTTATTAACAAGCAAAACATGAGTAGCCACGAGGCCAGCGCCAATCACGATGCATGTGGAATGGATGCCCGTCAGTGATTGTGTTATGGATTGTGTAACCTTATGTCTTCAGGTGCACACCGCTCTTCTACCTGCAGGGGGCAGGATGCTCCTGATGACTGACACTTCGGAGCAGCAGAATGGTGGCACCGCTGGCTCTAACTCTACATGTCCCAGGATGCTGGTAGACGCCGCTGTGTCTGCGCAGGGGACTGAACCCGGCTAAAAGCCGCACTCCGGTCACCGCCAGAGCAGCACTAACAAGCTCTAAAGCAAAGAGCATGCAAGCGCGCAGTGATTGCCTAGGAAACAGGCCACCTCTGATAAACTGCAGAAGGGGCCAGTAATCTAGACAACGAGCTATAAGGGGCGAATTGCAAAGTTGAGTGTTTTTACAAGCTTTTACCTAGTTAGGAAGTGCAGACGTCATCAAATGTATCAACTCAAATGTACTATGTCACGTACCATGGATTGTGGACGATGCTGAATTCTACAGCGCAGAAGTGCTGGACAGATCACAACAAGCGAGGTGCCAGGTAAAAAGCCAGAGACAACGCCAGTGGGATCTGTAATGGCGGCTCTGCTGGGCGTCACCGGCTTTGGTCTTGCGACATTTGCGAGGACTTGATTGTGACGTTTCATCAATAATATTTTCCCAAACAAGAGGAAGGTCCCTTTAAGAATTTAGGGTTTTCATAAGAATCTAAAAACCCATTGTTTATTAGGGAAGGATGTGAGGAGCCGAGGCTGAGCCTCCATCAGTCACTTATTACGGGATGGCGGCGTATACCGTATATGTACACAGAGCAGAAGGACGGGGGCGGAGGGTAATAGACGGAGGCCGCGCCGGCGTCTCCGGTGATTTGTGCAGATGTGGCAGTGAATGCAGAACACGGAAATCTTACAAGGTTATTAAGACCAATTATTTCCAGCTAGGATTGCAGCCATATTACCCCAGAAGCCTCTTTGACACCATCGTTTAATGAATTGTCCCTTTAGTGTCAGCTCAAAGTCACTTTGGACGATCCACTTTATCTCCGTGTTTCAGGCTCTCATTAGGGCACAAGGAGATGTAAATGCTAATTAAATCTGCTTTATTAACAAGGTAAAGAATATTTATACAGCGGGGGAAGGGCAGATTTCCCCAGATGAGGGATCCTTCATATGGACGGACGTCAGTGCCTCGTTCATTACAGATCTCTCCTTATCCAATTATTTTTACATTTTTAATTTACTTTTTATTTAACTTCATCATCAGATAGAAAATAGTCGGTAATATTGTAGTCGCTTTATTGTTCGTCCGCAGATCCCAGTGTAGGACGCGCTGCAAATTATAGGATCAGCGTCGGTGCATCAGACATAGGGACATCATAAATGTGACACACAAACTGCCCGATCCAAAAGGAACGAGAAAGGGAAACGCTTCTGGAAGGAGAGGAGGCTCCACGTCAGCAGAAGTGCCGGAGTTATGGAGGAAGAAAAGGTCAAAAAGCCAAATCTATCGTCCATGGATACGTCACGGTCCCCAGACCCGGCTGCGGGGTCCGAAGGGGTAAGGAAAAAATAATTATAATTTTGTTTATATAGCGCCAACATATTCCACAGCAATTTACAATTATCATTTGTTTTGTGAATTTTCACAAGTGTTTCTGACTTCTGTGGTGGTTTTTCACTTTTTGCCTTTTATCACATTTATTAGGTTTAGGTTTTTGATTTGTCATTAGTGACTGTTTAATAGTGTTTATTAGATGTAGAGAAATATATACCAGCAGTGATATGGAAGGGTTATTATAGGACCCATCAGAGAAGTGTCACCTTGCCATGGTTGATGGGCACGCATGAATTGGCCAATTTATGCGCTAAGAACCTTCGCTTTTTTGTCAGTACATCTTGCTGAGGGACAAAGCGTTGGGAAGTTGTTATTTCCATTGACATTATATGTCTTGGCATTCACAGAGTTCTGCTGTGCTTTGCTTTTTTATACATATTTTGCAGTCATTAAAGCTTGCACCTATTCACACTTGGGAAGTGCTGGTCAGGTTTTTTGTATATATCTATCTATATATTTATATATAGATAGATATATAAGCAAATTGCAGTCATTAATATATAACAGTAGTGAATAAACTGTATACCTCAATATATACCAGTAGTGAATAAATTGTATACCTCAATATATACCAGTAGTGAATGAACTGTATACCTTAATATATACCAGTAGTGAATGAACTGTATACTTTAATATATATCAGTAGTGAATGAATTGTATACTTTAATATATATCAGTAGTGAATGAATTGTATACTTTAATATATACCAATAGTGAATGAACTGTATCCCTTAATATATACCAGTAGTGAATGTACTGTATACTTTAATATATACCAGTAGTGAATGAATTGTATATTTTTTACAGGGGTTTCCCCACTTGATACTGCAATTTTTATATGCATATGCTTTACTATTTGTTGTTTTTAATTGCATATTTTGTAATTTCATGATGCTGTGATTGCAGGTGTGATGGGAGGGGTTTTTACCTGTGACTGGGCTTTTAGGTTCATCACATCCTCTCATGCATTGACACGTAGAAGCGCTAGTGAGCGTGAAACGGCCGTCATCAGCACGAGCAACCTCCTATCCTCACTCTCCCTGCCATGAATTTTTATGCTTGCCAATAAAGAGTGGAACCTATTCTACGTCCTGGACTGGTGAGTGCGATCTGTTCCTCCAATCTTCTTTAATATATATCAGTAGTGAATGAATTGTATACTTTAATATATACCAGTAGTGAATAAACTGTATACCTTAATATATACTAGTAGTGAATGAACAGTATACTTTGATATATACCAGCAGTGAATGAACTGTATACCTTAATATATATCAGTAATGAATAAACTGTATACCTTAATATATTACCAGTAGTGAATGAATTGTATACTTTAATATATACCAGTAGTGAATGAACTATATACCTTAATATATACCAGTAGTGAATAAACTGTATACCATAATATATACCAGTAGTGAATGAATTGTATACCATAATATATACCAGTAGTGAATGAATTGTATACTTTAATATATACCAGTAGTGAATAAACTGTATACCATAATATATACCAGTAGTGAATGAACTATACACTTTAATATATACCAGTAGTGAATGAACTATATACCTTAATATATACCAGTAGTGAATGAACTATATACCTTAATATATACCAGTAGTGAATGAATTGTATACCTTAATATATACCAGTAGTGCATGAACTGTATACCTTAATAAACAGGGTAGGCCATTTATATGGATACACCTAAATAAAATGGGAATGGTTGGTGATATCAACTTCCTGTTTGTGGCACATTAGTATATGGGAGGGGAAAAACTTTTCAAGATGGGTGGTGACCATGGCAGCCATTTTGAAGTTGGCCATTTTGGATCCAACTTTATTTTTTTCAATAGGAAAAGGGTTAATATATACCTTAATATATACCAGTAGTGCATGAACTGTATACCTTAATATATACCAGTAGTGACTGAACTGTATACCTTAATATCGTTGTGCTCAAAAGTTTACATACCCCGGCAGAATTTTTGCTTTCTTGGCCTTTTTTCAGATAATATGAATGAAAACACAAAAACTTTCTCTCCACTCATGGTTAGTGGTTGGGTGAAGCCATTTATTGTCACTACTATGTTTTCTCTTTTTAAATCATAATGACAACTCCAAACATCCAAATGACCCTGATCATAAGTTCACACACCCTGGTAATTTTGGCCTGATAACATGTACAGAAGTTGACACAAATGGGTGTGAATGACTACTAAAGGTGACATCCTCACCTGTGACCTGTTTGCTTGTAATCAGTATGTGCATAAAAGCTGAGTGAGTTTCTGGGATCCAGACAGACTCTTGCATCTTTCATCCTGCCACTGACGTTTCTCGATTGTGAGTCATAGGGAAAGCAAAAGAATTGTCAACGGATCTACGGGAAAAGGTAGTAGAACTGTATAAAACAGGAAAGGGATACAAAAAGATATCCAAGGAATTGATAATGCCAGTCAGCAGCGTTCAATGTTGCATACGTCTTTTCTTGGTAATTTGAGGTTTTGCAGTATATGCAATTCATATCTAATTTTTGGTAAATCTTTGACATTGGCCATTTGAAATCTCGCAAGCTTCACTCAAGTCTGGTTTGTATTTTTTGCTGCTACAAGCGCCTTTTATGACATGACACATATGCAGATCATCAGCCTGAGTCTCTTCTAGGACTGAGCCTACATTTCAGACGTTCTTCTGCTCTTATATTCTCTACCTAAGCTTCAGGTTATTACCGCTCCTGTTTCTCATGGTTGATGAGCCGTCTGTTAGTATTATCGTCTCCGTCAGAGCCCAGAGGAAATAATCCGGGAAGCGTCAAACTGTTCCCGGCTCCATGGTAAACGCTCTGGACCTCAGCTATGAATAAAGATTTGTTTTTCTTTGGTTCTTTTACTTTGCGCCTCCTTTATGTGATAGTGTTTCGGCGTTGGGCGCTGATATTTGCTGGTCAGTCACATACGTGATGATTATTACCGTCCTGCTGCAGACACTTCTCCTGGGGCCACTGTGGAAACAAGACTTAGTATAGAAGAGTTTTCTAATAGTGAGAACACAGGAGATTCTGCTCTTACTTTTCTCTCCCATATTCCGGGATCATCATCTCTTCGGTCTTTTTTCTGTTGCACTAGCAGATCTTAGGACTCACACAACGATTACAATCCGACATTGGATTAAATGTCCAGTTACATGATGGGTGATGGTAAGTGACCCCTGATCATGAGGCTCCGCTGCCCCTACGGAAGCCATTTAACAGCTTTATGTGAGAAAGAGGCAAAGTAACAAACATGTCAAATAGTCAATTCACAAAATTCTTATAAAGTTGAAGTTTTATTCGTATCGTTCTATCTCCATTTCTCCTTCCTTTTCTCTTTCTTCCTCTTACCTCTTCTCCTGACTTGTTGCTCTGACCCTTTTTTATCCTCTCTGATTGTTCATTAGTATCTCTTTTATTCTCCTCTCTAGCTCTCTCCTTCCCTCTCTCTTACAACTTCCTCTCCTCTATATTGCTCTCACTCTTTTTTCTTTTTGTTGCTCTCTGATTCTTTAACATTCTCTCTTTTTCTCTCTTTTAGCACTCTTCTTCACTCTTCTCTTTCTCGTTTCTCTTCTCTTTTTTGTTACTCTCACTCTTGTTTCTTCTTTCTAGCTCTCGCCTTCCCTCTTTGCTCTTCTCTTTGTTGCTCTCACACTTTTTTCTGCTCGTCTTTCTTTTAATTTTTCCTTTCTACTCTTTTGTCCTCTTCCCTCTCCTTATCTTCATTGACCTCTTTTTCTTCTCCTACCAAGCACTCTCCACTCTCTACCTCTCTTTGTTGCTCTGACTTTTTTCTCTTTCTTTAGAATTCTCTCTCCTTCTTTTACTTTCTAGCTCAGTGCTTCCCTCTCTTTATTCCACTTCCCTCACCTTTGTATGCACTCTCTTTTTCTCTTTATTGCTTTTCTCTCTTCCCTCACCTCTTTATTGCTCTTACTTTGTTTTCCCCTTTCTCTTTATCGAGCTGTCTCCTTTTCCCCTTTCTCTTTAACATGCTTTCTATCTTTTCCTCCCTATCCCTATTGCTCTTTTCCCCTCTCTTCTGTCACCTCTTTGTTACTCTTACTCTTTTTTCCCCTCTCTCTTTATCACGCTCTCTCTTTTTCCCTCTCTTTATCACTCTCTCTTTTTACTCTCTCTCTTTTTTGTTGTTTTTGCTCTCTTTTCCCCTCTTTCTTTATCACACTTTCTTTGTTTCCCTTTATTGCTATTTTCCTCTCTCTCTTCAATCACCTCTTTATTGATCTTACTTTGTTTTCCCCTTTCTTTTTATCGAGCTCTCTCTTTTTCCCTCTCTCTTCATCACAGACTCTCTTTTTTCTCTTTCTCGTTATTATGCTCTGTATCTTTTCCTCCCTATTGCTCTCTTCCTTCACTTCTTTGTTGCTTTTACTCTTTTTCCCCTCTCTCTTTATCACTGTCTCTCTTTTGTTCTCTCTATTACCCTTCTCCACTCTCTTCCCTCTCCTCTTTTTTACTCTCACTCTTCTCTTCCTAATTTTGAACACTCTCATTTTTCTCCTCTCTAGTGTAGCTGCCCATGTCCCCCCATGAAGAATATGTGTATTGTTGATGTGCAATGTGAAATGAAGAAGAGAAGATATGTACTCCCCTAAGGGGAAAGAAGACGCAGAACTGCAGGTTGAATAGAGGACTCGTGCTACCTGGACTGTAGAGCTGGGCTGTGGTAAAGTGGTGAGGAGCAGCGAAGACAGAGGACAAGTAACGAGAAGAAGGGGTAGAATTTGTCTAAAGAAAATGTCATGCATTGTCAAGGAAACGTTTGAGAAGATTTGTACCCGTAACCGGCTATCTGCTGTATATAACCCTCCCCTAGTCAATGTTCAGTAAAAAGGTTTTTTTTGACTGCGGTCTCCCTCCTTGAACTGTAAAACATCTGGACCTGGCCAACCAGCAACACCGGTTACATGTGGCCTGCACGGGTGTAGCGCCCCCTCAGTACAAGTGCACACACCCAGCCGTGACCCCTACCTTCAAGTAACGTGCCAGGGTGCAAGAGACCAGGACCTCGCCTATGGGTACCGCCCCGTGCACGTTACACTCGCACTCTTTTTTCCTCTCTCTCTTCCCTCTACTCTTTGCTGCTCTCACTTTTTCCCCTCCCTCTTTATCGCTGTCGCTCTTTTCTCCTTTACTGATCTTTTCCTCTCTTCTCTACTTATCTCACACTTTTCTTGTGACTTATGAACACTCATTCTCCCCTTTATTGCGTTTTCCTCTGTTTCCTTCTCCTCTTTGTTGTTCTCTCTTTTTTTCTGCTTTCTATCATACTTTTTTCTCTGTCTATAGCTCTAGTCTTTTCTAGTTTTCCTCTCTTTCTTTATCACACTCTTTCTGTTTTCCTCTGCCTATTGCTCTTTTCCTCTCTGTTTCCTCTCCTTTGTTGCTCTTACCCTGTTTTCTCTCTCTGTTTATTGTGTCCACTCTTTCTTTTCTCCCCTTTGTTGCTCTTTTCCTCTCTCTTTCCTCTTTGTTGTTCTTGCTCTTTTTCCCTCTTTCTTTATCACAGTCTTTCTGTTTTATCTGCCTATAGCTCTTTTCCTCTTTGTTTTTCTCTCTTTTGTTGCTCTTACCGCTTTCTCCCTCTCTTTATCGTACCCACTCTTTCTTTTCTCCCCTTTGTTGCTCTTTTCCTCTCTCTCTTTCCTCTTTGTTTTTCTTGCTCTTTTTCCCCTCTTTCTTTATCACACTCTTTCTTTCTCCCCTTTATTGCTGTTTTCCTCTCTCTTCCCTCTCCTCCTTGTTGTTCTCACTCTTCCTTGAATTTTGAACACTCTTTTTTCTCCTTTCCGGCACTCTCTTTTGCTCCCTCTCTCTTGCTCTCCGTTGCGCTGATTCTCTGTTGTCGTCCCTTTCGCTCCCTGTGCTCCGCAGGTCATATTTGCCGTTCTCCTGTCACCATTCTTTATGTGACATGTTGCACATCGTCAGAGGAATATTGATGAATAATCTGAATATTCCGGCTGCAGTGACAGCGATCCGCGTCCTTCTCGGCTCCTCACACTTATTGTCCCTTTATGCTCCTCATTGTGGAAAATCCACAGAATCCTCCATCATTCCACCAATATTATGGAGGCAGGGTGTGTGCCGGTGACATTAGGGACCTGCAGATAATGAATCCCATTCTTCACCGCTGCTTTCTGTTCCAGGACAGAAACTCCCAATAATGATCATTCATCTCCACAACTGATAACTTAAAGGGATAAAAACACGAGGAGCAAAAAGACGCGAAGGATCCACCACGGGGAAAAGATCCCAGCGAACCGAGGAGGAAGGAAAAGCAACATCTGACAACGCTGACAAATGTGAACAGGTGTCTGACAACTGCTCCACACGGCGGTAAGTCATAGGTGGCTGTTGCTGCAGTACAAGGTGTATATATATATATACTGCTATTATGTAACATCCAGATACTCAGTCATTGCGCACATTACCCGACGCCGGTCGTTTTCTGATTTCTGTGCCGCAGTTTTTCCTTCTTTTTCTTTCTTTCTTCCGCTCCATGAAGAAATGATGGGGAGAATTGGAGGGGACGGCTGAATTCGTAATCTAATTAGTGTTTCATTATAACCACTGTTCCTCTCTCCAGACCCCATTAAAGGGACTGAACAGAATCAATAGATTTCAGAGCCCAAAGAAAATGGACTTAAGTGTATTTCTCATTAAACATCAATGAGGCCGGCGCACATTAAGGTGCAGGAGGAGAGATTTTTTACACGCTAATGAAAAAGCCTGGAGCCCCAGTGCGGAGCGGGGAGGGGGCCGGGAACGATCCCTGGTAAAATACATGAAACCACAGAGAGGAGGAATCAGCCCGCGCCTCCGGTATCAGTGCCACATTCACCCCAGAACATTGGGGAATTTTCTTAAATAATCCAAATTCCATTTAATTTGTTACGACCTGATGGCGGTTGTAGTTCTGGAGTCATTGCCTCCTGCCCCCGGCTCTGCCATATAACAGCACCACTCCTGTCCACAGGCTGTGTCTGGTATTGCAGCTCAAGTCCATTCACTTCAATCCACCCAGTCCATTGACAGGAGAAGAGAGCAGCATTTTTGGACCTCATGAGGACGGATCCCCGCCAATAGGATGTCCTGACCCTTTTCTCTTTATCTCTGACACCTAGTAATCCAGAAGACCTTATAATATGCAAATGAATGACCTTGATCCCATATTATGCAACCGATACAGTTGTGTCCATTCTAAAAGAATCAATGTCGCTACTAATTTCCTACAAAAAATGGATTCTAATTCATCAGAATTTTGGGGGATTCGATTTGTGAAAACACAATAAATAATGAGTGAACGACCGTCATTGTGCCGGAGGGCTGCGAAGGACCCCGCTTCACCGACCCCACTGCCCGGTCCTCCAATCATCTGCTTTTCAGCCTTCTTCTCCTTCCAGGTCTTCTGGTTCTGTCGTTGGCTGAACTCCATGCGGCCACTGAAGGCGCAACGCAGGCGATTAACGCCAACGGCAAGCATTTCATACCACATCCCACCTAATCAATGGCGCCTCCAGAAGGAGAAGGTCCGAAAAGGAGCCGATCGGAGGAAGGATCAGCAGTCGGAAGGGCCGAGGAGAGGTGGGTATATGGATTTGTTTTTTAGCCCCCCTCCTTAGAATAGGTAATCAATATCAAATTGTTGGAGTTCCAAAACCTGGCACCTCATCAATCTGCTGATACCTTTGTGTTGGGTCTGAAAGGAACATGGCGTACTGAACCCGGACACCACAGCGCCATACACTGTGTAGTGGCTGTTCTCAGGTACTGAAGCTCAGACCCCACTCCCTTCTATAGGAGTCAAGCTGCAGTACCTAGAATTGCCACTAGAGGGCATATGGCGCTGTGGAGTCCCGGCTCAGTACGGCGTCGACTTCTGGTATCAGCTGATCGATGACACTGATTTATTATTGATGACTGAGGAGCGGACGGTCATCGAAACTTAGGTCAATGACACCAATAGTTAATGTCAGGACTGATTGGGTGGTCCTGGCTGCTCTGCTGATCCCCAGCACGTGTCAGCCGATCCTCGGGCTTCGCTTCATTATGTTGTTCTTACTGACAGTGTATTACAGTTACGTCTGTATGAATGACTTTTGCGCACGTCGCGCTCTTCATATTCACAAACTCAAGTGATTTATTCTTTATTGTCTTCAGATTAAATAAAAACAAATAAACTCCGGATCAGGAGCATTATCGGGATTAAGAAGCTGCAGAAGAATTGAATTTCCTCAGATTAAATGTTTTATCATTTTGATTTGGTTGAAATCTTCTCGATGATTATGACGGAGACTTATAGTGAGATTACCTGCGGAGACGAGACGAGGGACGCAGGATTCATTATAATGACAATCCTAGGGAGGCGAGTGACGACGCAAGACACCAGCAGGGGTTTCACTGTAATCACCATGGGGGGTATTGTCAAAAAGTAAAAGGGCGCCCCAAGATGACCAATGGAGGTCGCCTCATTGTAAATCCCCCACTAGAGGTCGCCTCATTGTAAATCCCCCACTAGAGGTCGCCTCATTGTAAATCCTCCACTAGAGGACGCCTCATTGTAAATCCTCCACTAGAGGACGCCTCATTGTAAATCCCGCACTAAAGGTCGCCTCATTGTAAATCCCCCACTAGAGGTCGTCTCATGGTAAATCAACCACTAGAGGTCGCCTCACTGTAAATCCTCCACTGTCACGAAAATATGAATATATTTATATTCTATGTACACTACCAGGGCTCGTGCTGCCCTTCCCCCTTACGTTTGTACCATGCAGCCCTGAGCTCCTCTAGCTGCAGCTACCTGCACTCTCAGTCTGCCTATGTAATACTATCCCACTCTTTCCCCCCTCTCTCGGGAATGTGGTGCAATCAGCTGAACCAGCCTTTGCTTTAGAGCACACGGTTTTGGAAGTTCCTTTGTTCATTCCAACATGAATATAATAACAGAATGGTCATAGATGCAGGAAACCTATATTTTTGGAATCTACATCCTTTAAGCTATTTTCCACAGCGCTTTGCGACTTTCACGCTCACCAAAAACTGAGAAAAGGGTATATGCCTCAAAGAAATACCTAGAGATACCATGTTTAGACTTAAATGAAAGCTAATTTTGTCCGAAAAATTATAATACTTCTGTCATCACGCTGTGAGCCTCGCAGCCAGAGTTATGGAACTTTTAAGTTTTCTAGTACTTTTCAAAAGAGGAGTACACTCCCTAGCTCCGTCCACCCAGTGAGGTCACTGAAGAAAAAGTATTAGGCTATGAGGCCCAATGAGGAAGTTGTCATTAGCCCGGGGTGCCAGCTAGGAAGCTGTGCTTATAGACCATTTTCCCTTGGGGAAGGCACCCCTCCCCCTCCTCCACATGGCATCCCATTGACCAATAAGTGTAAGTTCTCATTTTAATTCATTTTATTTTGTAATTGTCTGGATATACTGTAGATGTCTCTCTTTGTAACATCTTTTGTACTTTTGTAAACATTGCCTATGTTTTTTGGAGTAAATCTATAAAATTTACTAGTTCCGTTTTCCTTGCTCTATAAACGTATCGCCACGATCTCCATGCAAAAAAGTACGCTACCGTTTGGGTTGGCTCCTGACCCCATATTGATTTTAATTGTCCAACGAGGAGCTGGTGGCCGCAAAGTGTGTTCTGGGGCATTAGGGAGATTCTGGCAGTGACGGACCGGAGGTTTTAGGTGTGTATTTCCTGCTGGGAATGGGGATATACCTACCGCCCTCACTGCAGAGTGCCCAATAGCCAGTACACAGCAAGGCAGCCTTTCTGGCAACTACTTACCCTAGGTGTAGTTCCCTGACTGACCTGAGGGTAAGGGGGCACCAGAGGGCTGCAAGTTCCTAACCGGAACTGGAAAGTGGGATATAATAAATCCTTGATGTACTGGGGGCAACTACACACCCCCAGTTCATGACATCCACTAGAGAACGCCTCATTGTAAATGAACCACTAGAGGTCACCACATTGTAAATCCTCCACTAAAGGCTGCCTCATTGTAAATTAACCACTAGAGGTCGCCACATTGTAAATCCTCCACTAGAGGTCGCCTCATTGTAAATTAACCACTAGAGGTCGCCACATTGTAAATCCTCCACTAGAGGTCGCCTCATTGTAAATCCTCCACTAGAGGTCACCACATTGAAAATGAACCACTAGAGGTCGCCTCATTGCAAATGAACCACTAGAGGTCGCCTCATTGTAAATCCTCCACTAGAGGTCGCCTCATAGTAAATGAACCACTATAGGTCACCTCATTGTAAATGAACCACTAGAGGTCGCCTCATTGTAAATCCTCCACTAGAGGTCACCTCATTGTAAATCCTCCACTAGAGGTCGCCTCATTGTAAATCCTACACTAGAGGTCACCTCATTGTAAATGACCACTAGAGGTCGCCTCATTGTAACTCCTCCCTTGCCACCATGAGGAAGAGCAATGCAGGTAGGATAAGCGGAGTAGGAGCAGTGCCAGCGCACACTGAAGTCCATCAGCTCCGAGGTCAAGGGACAAATGGCTGATATATGACACGGGACTCGACACTTTCAACACATAATGATATGAAATGTACCTTTTGAACCCGGCTCTGACCCATCCTTGGTCTATGTGCACCCCTCAGAGGTGTCCTTGGGTCCCTTCTTTTGGGTCTCCCAGAAATGTAACCTCATGGTCCCATGATTGCTCAGGGAGTTCTTCATGGCCAAGTATCTTTCCACCATCTGTGCTGGAGAGCAGGTCTCAGGCTGCAGCAATTTTGCACCAGGTGTAACAGGTCAAACATCTGGGAAATGGGAAGCTTATCCCTTTAGCAGCACCAGAGGTGCCCTAGTTGTGCCCGGACTGAGAAGGTGATGATCAAAACACGCCAGAATCTCTGCCTTCAGCTTGTCTCACTCCTTGGCATCCTGCTGTGCAAGGTTGCAGTACGCTTTCTGCGATTCCCCCGTAAGGTATGGAGCTAGGACCTCTGCGCATTGCTCTGGGGGCAGTTTCTCTTCGTCACCCCCTCAAGTACAGCCAGGAAAGTCTCAAAGTCGTCCTCCAGAGTCATCTTCTGTTAGGCCTCCCATACCGTTTGCCTCACCAGTGTACCTTCACTTTGGCTGGCGGGTGATGCCATCTCCCTGTCCCGGATAGTTTCTGCAAGGAGAGCCATCTGCTTCTGATGCTGCTGCTGATGCTGCTGCTGACGCTGCTGCTGCTGCTGTTGATACTGCTGAATCAGGAGTTTGTTGGTTTCTTGTTGGGCCTGTTGCTGATGTTGATGTTGCTGCAGCTTCAGATTGGCCCAGACTAGTTGCTTAACAAGCTCCTCCATGCTTTCAGACTAGGTTGCCATGCTGTAGCTGCCTTTTTCCAGGACATTAATTCTTTACACTGCAATTTCCTCTGCTCTCTGGGATTTCTCACCAGCATTTCATTCACTAATTGCAGGGATTCACTCTCTCTGGTAGGCATTAGGCCTTAGGTAACATTCACACAGGCAAAGCAGTTTTAGTCCAGACACGTGCAGTTGTTATTACTGTCCACAGGTTACACAGCAAAACAAACTCATAAACATAAATCCCAGCCTTGTCCAGGCACTAATTACACAGAACAGACCCCGGCTAGTCCTACATGGCTGAGCTAGCCCTGTCTCGGTCACACAACAGTTATCATCCATAGCAGCCACTGATATTGTCAGGTCTCTGTACACGACCAGTGCAGACTCTACTCAGATAAGGATTCTGTCCTGTGTCTCTTTTGAGCTCCAAGACATATCCAGTCTGGTCAGCTTCCCCAGCTGACTTACTAAGGAGAACAGCTAGCCTGGTTATATGCAGAGATAACCAGGTGCACTAATCAAAGCCTGCAGAGCTAGGATTTAACTCTAGACTATCGTGACTTTGCTACAACCCCCATACAACAATAATGTCCCTTTATTATGCCCTCCAACAGTAGTAATATATACCATGCATCCCCCCATACAGTCGATATGACCTTTTTTGTGCCTTTCATATGGAAATGTCCCCTTTTCTGCCCTTTATACAATAGGAATGTCCTGTGCCCTCTATTCAGTAGTAGTGACACCCTAGCTGCCTCCATACAGTAGTAACATCCCTCTTTGTGTCCCCCATACAGTAGTAATAACACTTTGGCCCCCCAAAGAACATTAGCATTCCTCTTTTGTGCTTCCATACATTATAATGCTTCCGTTTTGTGCACCACAAAACCTAACAATTAAAAATGAAACCCTGAGTAGCAGCTCTCCCTGCTCCGACAAGTGACTGGGCTTCTTGGTGTGAGCAGGCGGCACAATGCAGTGGTGTCACTCGCTCTGCATAGAACGCTCTGATAGACATGTAGCAAGTGGTACAATAGAGAGCCAATGACTGATAATGCAGCTGGTATAACTCCCGTGACCTCTGCCCCTGTGACCTGAGCCCCTGTGACCTCCGTCCCCATGACCTCCGCCCCTGTGACCTCTGCCCCTGTGACTTCAGTCCCTGTGATTTCCATCCCTGTTATCTTAGCCCTTGTGACCTTCGCCCCTGTGACCTCCGCCTGTTGTGAATACTTTGGAGGCGACTTCTGAGCTGGAGCACCCTCCGGTGGTTGCTGAGGGTAATGAACTAATTGATGAATGGCCTTCAGCTGGCTCTGAATGGTTTGATATAAGTGACCTGAACTCCCTTCAGCCTTGCCGGTAATCAATTGTTCTTCCTGTTCTTGCTTGGAGCTCAGCTTGCCTTCCTGCTCTCATTCAGATAAGTGATTAGCCTTTTTTTTCCTCTGGTTGGATTTTCTTTGCCTGGTTTGCTGCTTGCAGTGGACTTCAGCCTGGCCCCCTTTTGGGGTCTGGCGCTGCAATTGTACTCATTTTGTATTTGCACTTTTGCTCTGTTCCTTTGTCACTTTTTTCGCTGAATTGCTGTGTGTTACACCAGAGATCTGATTTAGGTGGTAGAGATTGTGTGATCTCAGGTTTTTGTTAATCAGAAGTGTTGGTATTTTTGTCAGGGTTTTTTTGGCTTGCAGTCAGAATTCTTTCCTATACTTTTCTATCTAGACAGATTGGGCCCCAGCATTTGCTCATTCTATTTTCTGTCTGTGTGCGTATTTTCTTCTTGTCTATCCGCCATTACATGTTTGGGGGCTTCCTATTTCTTTGGGGGTTCTGCTCCGGGGCAGATAGCTTTCATCTTTCTGCCTTTAGGTGTAGTTATCTCCCCGGCTGTGACGAGGCGTCTAGGATCACCGTAGGTACGCTCCACGGCTACTTCTAGTGTGGCGGTTAGTTTAGGGTACTGCAATCCAATAGTTTCCAGCCTCTCTGGTGTATTACTACTTTTGCTATTTTTTCAATTTCTCCTCAGCTACCGAAACATAGCATCCGCCCCTGTGACCTCCATCCATTGTCTTAGCCCTTGAGACCTCCGCTCCTGTGAACCCAGGCACCGTGACCTCCATCCCTGTTATTTTAGGCACTGTGACCTCTGCCCATGTGAACTCAGCCCCTGTGACCGCAGGCCCTTTGACCTCCGTCCCTGATATCTTAGGCCTTGTGACTTCTGACCCTGTTACATCTGCCCCTGTGACCTCTGACCCTGTTACATCTGCCCTTGTGACCTCCAACCCTGTGACCTCAGCTCCTGTGAACCGAGCCACTGTGACCTTTGCTGCTGTGACCTCCGCCCCTGTGACCTCTGTCCCTGTTATCTTAGCCCCTGTGACCTCAGTCCCTGTGTCCTCCGCCCTTGTGAACTCTGCCCCTGTGAACTCAGCCCCTGTGACTTCTGCTGCTGTGACCTCCACCCCTGTGACCTCCGCCTTCACAACTGAAGCACCACATGAAGTGAATCTGACATGTTTTTTAAAGCTGGAAAGTTCCTGTCATTGTGGCAGCAGTGATCGATGTCAGTGGAGACTTGCAGCGCTGCCATCCTCAGAGCGTCATCCTTCCCAGGGACGAACGCGTCTCCTCTAGAGACAGAAGAGTAGAATGAAGAGTCCATAGGAAGCCATGTCATTAGATGACGGAGAACAACTCCTGAAATCCTCTGTGCTGCTGGGCGCACTGCTCCTTACACTATTATATTATCAGCCTGTGACTTGCCACAAGATTCGCACACTTCTTTACTGAAATACTCTGTGCTATGTGGACTCTGCTCTTTCCTCTATGTAATTCACAGTCTAATATCTCCCACAAGGCCAGTAAAATCATTTTCTGAAATACTCTGTGCTGCTGGGGACACCTCATTATTGTGCTTTGGAAAAAGCACTATATTGTTATTCACATTATTCTTTTTCCGTGTTCTTCTTCTTCTCCAGATTTGCGCAATTAATACAGCCCGAACCGCTCGGTGTACAGACTCCGTTCAAACAAGGTTTTGAAGCTAGCTGCCGTGACAGGTGTGCTAAGTATTTTTGGAGTCGATCGGATTTTTTACTTTTTAACCCTTTACGTTTGAAAAAAAAAATCTTCCCATTGGAATGCATTGATTTTGAACTTAAATGTACGTCTCGGGCTTGGAATTTTTTAAAATCGAAAAATGATATTTTTCCTCCGACTGTCAACCCCCTGAGGACATTTTTGTAGAAAAAAAATGTTGCCACCTCAAAACATGCGTAAAAAAATGGCGTAAAAATAAATTGCCATAGGAATTAATGGCCCCATTGTAATCAATGGGCTCCCATATAAATCAATAATATAGCTGTGAGGCGTTTGCGAGCTTCCTGCCCGAATACATGAGGTGTTCTGCAGAGTTCCGAGCATGTCCGAGCACCCCGATGCTCAAGGGTTAACGGAGCATGTCCGAGCATGTTCGCTCAACACTACCGGGCACCAATTCAAAGCACAATCTGTAGTTCCTTCAGGAAATACACATCTAGTTCCACTATGTAATCTGTCTGTGGGAGTCTAATATCTCCCAACAGATTCAGCACACTCCTCTCCTGAAATACTCTGTGCTGCTGGGGGACCCTTCTCCTTCTACTATCTATGATCTCCCACCAGATCAGCACACTCCTCTGCTGAAATACTCTGTGCTGCTGGAGACCCTTCTCCTTCTACTAACTATGACCTCCCACCAAATCAGCACATTCCTCTCCTGAAATACTCTGTGCTGCTGGAGACCCTTCTCCTTCTACTATGACCTCCCACCAGATCAGCACATTCCTCTCCTGAAATACTCTGTGCTGGAGACCCTTCTCCTTCTACTATGATTTCCCACCAGATGAGCACATTTCTCTGCTGAAATACTCTGTGCTGCTGGGGGACCCTTCTCCTTCTACTATGATCTCCCACCAGATCAGCACACTCCTCTGCTGAAATACTCTGTGCTGCTGGAGACCCTTTTCCTTCTACTATGACCTCCCACCAGATCAGCACATTCCTCTCCTGAAATACTCTGTGCTGCTGGAGACCCTTCTCCTTCTACTATGACCTCCCACCAGATCTGCACATTCCTGTCCTGAAATACTCTGTGCTGCTGGAGACCCTTCTCCTTCTACCATGATTTCCCACAAGATGAGCACATTCCTCTGCTGAAATACTCTGTGCTGCTGGGGGACCCTTCTCCTTCTACTAACTATGATCTCCCACCAGATCAGCACACTCCTCTGCTGAAATACTCTGTGCTGCTGGGGGACCCTTCTCCTAACTATGATCTCCCACGAGATCAGCAAACTCCTCTGCTGAAATACTCTGTGCTGCTGGAGACCCTTCTCCTTCTACTAACTATGATCTCCCACCAGATGAGCACATTCCTCTGCTGAAATACTCTGTGCTGCTGGGGGACCCTTCTTCTACTATGATCTCCCACCAGATCAGCACACTCCTCTACTGAAATACTCTGTGCTGCTAGGGGACCCTTCTCCTTTTACTAACTATGATCTCCCACCAGATCAGCACACTCCTCTGCTGAAATACTCTGTGCTGCTGGAGACCCTTCTCCTTCTACTATGACCTCCCACGAGATCAGCACATTCCACTCCTGAAATACTCTGTGCTGCTGGAAACCCTTCTCCTTCTACTATGACATCCCACCAGATCAGCCCACTCCTCTGCTGAAATACTCTATGCTGCTGGAGACCCTTCTCCTTCTACTATGATCTCCCACGAGATCAGCACATTCCTCTCCTGAAATACTCTGTGCTGCTGGGGATCCTTCTCCTTCTACTATGATCTCCCACCAGATCAGCACACTCCTGCTGAAATACTCTGTGCTGCTGGAGACCCTTCTCCTTCTACTATGACCTCCCACCAGATCAGCACACTCCTCTCCTGAAATACTCTGTGCTGCAGTCCTAGTCTGTGTCCCCTCCCCCACCCCTCTGTTTCTATTTGTAGCATCTCCATGTACTGAATCCTTTAATTATTCAGATTCCACATCGCGGGATCATCCGTGAAGCGCACGACCTATTTCCACGGCTTTGTCTCCTACATTGTGAGCCCTAATAAGAATAAGGGAAAGTGTCGGAGGAGCCGCGTCCATGGGTGTGAAAATCAGTAGACACTCCAATCCACCTCTGAGTCCATAAATCTGAGATCTCTGTTACCCCCGGAGCCAGAGTGTTGGGTTGTGTGCAGCAGAGGCCGCTGTCACCCTCCCCAGGTCCAGAAAAGTCACATAAAGAACGAAGGAAAATATATGTGTTATATTAATGGAATATTCTAATAGAGGGAAGGAAGAGACAGAGGTAGAGCGCAGAGTAAGGAGGAAGAGACAGAGGTAGAGCACAGGGTGAGGAGGAAGAGACAGAGGTAGAGCACAGAGTGAGGAGGAAGAGACAGAGGTAGAGTGCAGGGTGAGGAGGAAGAGAGAGGTAGAGTGCAGGGTGAGGAGGAAGAGACAGGTAGAGCGCAGGGTGAGGAGGAAGAGAAAGGTAGAGCGCAGGGTGAGGAGGAAGAGAAAGAGGTAGAGTGCAGGGTGAGGAGGAAGAGACAGAAGTAGAGTGCAGGGTGAGGAGGAAGAGGTAGAGAGAAGGGTGAGGAGGAAGAAACAGAGGTAGACAGAAGGGTGAGGAGGAAGAAACAGAGGTAGAGCGCAGGTTGAGGAAGACGATTCAGAGGTAGAGCGCAGGGTGAGGAGGAAGAAACAGGTAGAGCGCAGGGTGAGGAGGAAGAGACAGAGGTAGAGCGCAGGGTGAGGAGGAAGAGACAGAAGTAGAGCGCAGGGTGAGGAAGAAAAGACAGGTAGAGAGAAGGGTGAGGAGGAAGGGACAGAGGTAGAGTGCAGGGTGAGGAGGAAGAGACAGAGGTAGAGTGCAGGGTGAGGAGGAAGGGACAGAGGTAGAAAGAAGGGTGAGGAGGAAGAAATAGTGGTAGAGAGAAGGGTGAGGAGGAAGAAACAAAGGTAGAGCGCAGGGTGAGGAGGAAGAGACAGAGGTAGAGTGCAGGGTGAGGAGGAAGAGACAGAGGTAGAGTGCAGGGTGAGGAGGAAGAGACAGAGGTAGAGCGCAGACTGAGGAAAAAACAGGTAGAGGGAAGAGTGAGGAGGACGACAGAGAGGTAGAGAGCAAGGTGAGGATAAACAGACAGATAAAGAGACCAGGTGGAGGAAGAAACAGTGCTGGAGAGAGGCAGAGACAGAGAGCAGGGGGAAGAGGAGAAAGAAATTGAGGAGCAATAGTGAAAAAGAAGGAAGAGAAAGAAGAAAAGAGAGTTAAAGTGAACCTGTCAGCAGGTTTGGCGATATGAGTGACGGCCACCACCTTTCAGCCCTCATATATAACATTCTATAATGCTGTATATCTGCCCCCAGCCCGACCTACAAGGCAAGAAAAAGACCTTTCTCTATGCTCCCCTGCGGGGCGGTCCGGTCCGAGGTGTCGCTGGTCCTGGTCCGGTGCCTCTCATCTTCTTACAATGCCGTCCTTATTCTTTCTTTGTGTTGATGATGTGTCCCTACGTCATCCATATAGTCTCTCCGGCATTGCGCTCCTGCGCAGGCGCCTCTCTCAGCCCTGACCAGGGCCCTTTGACCTTTCCCGGCCCCTGTGCACTGCAGCACTTTGCTCTGCCCTAGTTAGGTTCGCTTTAAGGAAAGGTGGAGATATAAAATAAATAAAGAGTAGGTTGCAGAGCCAGATAGATCCAGACAGGGGCGGACGCATCGTTGGTGTAATCTCTGTGGCTGCAGAGGGGCCCAAGGGTTAATGGGCCCATTTCTACCTCAAAAGCAGGTGCAATTTTTCATTTTTAGGAGCTCTTTTGCTGCCAATGGCCCATATATTGTTCTTGCACATGGGCCCTTTTTCTGTCTTTGTCCATAGTGGATCATCCAGAGATACACATAGAACAAGGTGTCACGAGAGAGAGACAGAGATAATGAAGCAGAGTTAAGACAGACATGGCTGCCAGGCGTTACACAATATAGCAGAGGACGAGTGGGAAAACGAGCCTGAGACTAATGAGAATAGATTTCTCGCTGCTCTGATTATTTCTCCGATTGAAGGAAATTATATTTATAGAATAATTCAGAGGAAAGATGATAATTATCATTAATGATTATCATCCTGTGTGAGACCACCAATAAAGACAAGAGAAGAGGTAAATACAACGACCAAGGAAGAGGTAACAAAGGAGACAAACAGGAGAGACAGGAAAAAGAGACATGGAAACCTGGAGCAAAAGAGTCCGAAATAAGGAGAGTGAGATACAGGAAAAAGAGACACGGAAACCTGGAGCAGAAGAGTCCGAGATAAGGAGAGTGAGAGACAGGAAAAAGAGACACGGAAACCTGGAGCAGAAGAGTCCGAGATAAGGAGAGTGAGAGACGGGGAAAAAGAGACATGGAAACCTGGAGCAGAAGAGTGCGAGATAAGGAGAGAGAGAGAGACAGGAAAAAGAGACACGGAAACCTGGAGCAGAAGAGTCCGAGATAAGGAGAGTGAGAGACAGGAAAAAGAGACATGAAAACTGGAGCAGAAGAGTCCGAGATAAGAAGATTGAGAGACAGGAAAAAGAGACACGGAAACCTGGAGCAGAAGAGTCCGAGATAAGGAGAGAGAGAGACAGGAAAAAGAGACACGGAAACCTGGAGCAGAAGAGTCCGAAATAAGGAGAGTGAGAGACGGGGAAAAAGAGACACGGAAACCTGGAGCAGAAGAGTCCGAGATAAGGAGAGTGAGAGACAGGAAAAAGAGACACGGAAACCTGGAGCAGAAGAGTCCGAGATAAGGAGAGTGAGAAACAGGAAAAAGAGACATGGAATCCTGGAGCAGAAGAGTCCGAGTTAAGGAGACAGATAGGAAAAAGAAAAACGGAAACCTGGAGCAGAAGAGTCCGAGATAAGGAGAGTGAGAGACAGGAAAAAGAGACACGGAAACCTGGAGCAGAAGAGTCCAAGATAAGGAGAGTGAGAGATGGGGAAAAAGAGACACAGAAACCTGGAGCAGAAGAGTCCGAGATAAGGAGAGTGAGAGACAGGAAAAAGAGACACGGAAACCTGGAGCAGAAGAGTCCGAGATAAGGAGCGAGAGAGAGACAGGAAAAAGAGACACAGAAACCTGGAGCAGAAGAGTCCGAGATAAGGAGAGTGAGAGACAGGAAAAAGAGACATGGAAACCTGGAGCAGAAGAGTCCGAGATAAGGAGAGTGAGAGACAGGAAAAAGAGACACGGAAACCTGGAGTAGAAGAGTCCGAGATAAGGAGCGAGAGAGAGAGAGAGACAGGAAAAAGAGACACGGAAACTTGGAGCAGAAGAGTCCGAGATAAGGAGAGTGAGAGACAGGAAAAAGAGACACGGAAACCTGGAGTAGAAGAGTCCGAGGTAAGGAGAGTAAGAGACAGGAAAAAGAGACACAGAAACCTGGAGAAGAAGAGTCCGAGATAAGGAGAGTGAGAGATAGGAAAAAGAGATATGGAAACCTGGAGCAGAAGAGTCTGAGATAAGGAGAGTGAGAGACAGGAAAAAGAGACACGGAAACCTGGAGCAGAAGAGTCCGAGATAAGAAGAGTGAGAGACAGGAAAAAGAGACATGGAAACCTGGAGCAGAAGAGTCCGAGATAAGGAGAGTGAGAGACGGGGAAAAAGAGACACGGAAACCTCGAGCAGAAGAGTCCGAGATAAGGAGAGTAAGAGACAAGAAAAAGAGACACGGAAATCTGGAGCAGAAGAGTCCGAGATAAGGAGAGTGAGAAACAGGAAAAAAGAGACACGGAAACCTGGAGCAGAAGAATCTGAGTTAAGGAGAGTGAGAGACAGGAAAAAGAGACACGGAAACCTGGAGCAGAAGAGTCCGAGATAAGGAGAGTGAGAGATGGGGAAAAAGAGACACGGAAAGCTGTAGCAGAAGAGTCCGAGATAAGGAGAGTGAGAGACAGGAAAAAGAGACATGGAAACCTGGAGCAGAAGAGTCCGAGATAAAGAGACTAAGAGACAGGAAAAAGAGACACGGAAACCTGGAGCAGAAGAGTCCGAGATAAGGAGAGAGAGAGACAGGAAAAAGAGACACGGAAACCTGGTTTATGTTGTTTGCACAAATAAAAGTGTACTTTCATAAAGTTCTGTGTGCATATTTCCCTTTTCTACGATCTCAGGAGTAGTAGATGGTAACATCTTCAGGAGGTCTGGGGGGCTGTAGTGAAGGTAATAGAGGGTGTAATTGCAGGAAGAAAAGGGGATTTGAGGGCAGTAGCAGGTGGGTGGGTGGGGTAACCATGATGAGTGGGGGTTCCAGGCAGACGCAGGTGACACAAACTTTTGCATGGGGCACCTAGTGAATTAGTGGGGAGGCACCAGCACCAATGAATGTTGGTTGGTGGATTGGCCAGGTTTAGGAGTGCGTCTAGGGTTCTCCTATCTGTGCCCCTACTTGCTGACAACGCAAAGGTGGATTACTATAGTTTTGTGAGCAGACTGGGGGGTGTCCTCCCTGTGTGCCCCCAGCAGTGGTTGCACGATTCTTCTTGTATGTGTTTTTCTCCAATGGGGTCAATGTCGGATCTTGTAAGAAGACCAATATTAATTCTCCCGAAGTGTAATAGTGGGAAACTTTGCATCCTCTTTGATTACCGCCACCGTGGGGCCGCCCGCCGCTCACTTCCCTTTCGATAATTTACACTTAATGTGATTCCCGGCTTTGTCATTGGTGGCAAATAGGACGGTATATAAAAGCCACCAAGTGTGGCCACATATAAATAATGAGAATGAATGTGTCAGGGCTCAGGAGAGGCGCTCTGCCATCGGAGGGAATAACTGTGGCGCAGTTATGGCGTCTCCTCATTCTCCTCTCTCCTGGAGAAGCTAATAGACTGCGAAGAGCCGTCCCTCCCAGATCCACACTAATGATAAAGGAGACCGGAATAATGATCCATTCCCTTCTGCGGTTCTTGAGCTTGTAATAAAGAAAGGAGACATTAAACTCTCCGCTCCTGAAATATCTTCCAGATGCCGCAGGTTTCAGCTCCGCGACGTCTCATTTTCCTCCTGTATCTTTTGTTTATGTAACATAAATATACTGCAAAATGCAAAATCCAATTACCTGCAGCTCCATGTAGATGATCTTCCCAAAATTGGCTACAATTTGATTGATGTGCGCTGCCAGCAGCTGCGGGTCCTGGGGTGCGGAGCTGCATCGGTGTTTTATATGTGATGCTAAGGGTGAAGGGGCACATACATATGCCATGGAGTAAACCTCTGAGAATCGGCTCCATGCTCGGACCGATCCGCTATCTCAGGATCAGCAGCACAGTCCTGGCGTTGTTCTTCCTGGAGCAAACTATAGATTAAGCCTCTGATTGCTGCAGAAGTAAACCATGGATGTAATGTAACTGTCACTATTATAGGGGAAGTATGACTGGCAACGAAACGGAGTGTTCAAAAACCTACGAGACGTGAATCTACAGTCTATAATCCCTGGTGGTCTAGGGTATTTCAGAAGTTTACATCCCTGGAGGTCTAGGGTATTTCAGAAGTTTACATCCCTGGTGGTCCAGGGTAATTCAGAAGTTTACATCCCTGGAGGTCTAGGGTATTTCAGAAGTTTACATCCCTGGTGGTCTAGGGTATTTCAGAAGTTTACATCCCTGGTGGTCCAGGGTAATTCAGAAGTTTACATCCCTGGTGGTCCAGGGTATTTCAGAAGTTTACATCCCTGGTGGTCTAGGGTATTTCAGAAGTTTACATCCCTGGAGGTCTAGGGTATTTCAGAAGTTTACATCCCTGGAGGTCTAGGGCATTTCAGAAGTTTACATTCCCGGTGGTTTAGGTTATTTCAGCAGTTTTCAACCCTGGTGGTCTAGTGATCCCTGGTGGTGTTCTAAGATATTTCTTTGCTTAATATCCGTGGTGGCTTATGGTATTTTAAAAGTTACCATTGATCTAGAGTATTTTAGTGTTATAATGCCTGGTAGCCTAAGGTAGTATAGGGGTGTTTATTTCTTGTGGTCTAGGGTATGTCAGGTTTTAAAATATCTGTCAGTACAGCATATTTCAAGATATTTTACAGCCTATTACCCCTGGTGGTCAGGGGTTAATCGCTCTGATGGTAAAGGGTATTTTAGGGGGTGTAGGGATCGTACTCACTCAGGTGCGTCAGAAGGAAAACAGGAGGCATGTTCCTTTCAAAAGTTCATGTGGGTTTATTAGCTTCATAAACTCAGAAGCACCAACAAAACATAAACAGCCTTTAGAGCAGGAAAACAACACAACAATGTCCATAGCAGAGCTCTGCTCTCTCAGGCCTCTGGGCACACAGGCTGGGTAATGTCCAGCACGCCGGCTCAGTTTGGAGCCACATACACAGGAGGCTTTCTCCCTCCCAAGTCACAAACCATGTGACAACAGCCTCTATTAAATAGGCTGTAACCACATCCAGAGGTGAGGTATGTGGGTTCCCAACCCTCATAGCTACCCGCAACCCGGATCCATGCGCAACAAACGAACCTCTTAGTGCTTTCATGCACTAGAGAAAAATACTCCAGGTTACATCACAGAGACGAGCCATTTCTGTGACACATACCTCCCATCAATTATGCGGCCATTAGCCATACTACATAGGTTAATAACAACCTTGGTGGTCTAGGGTATGGCAGCAGTTATTATCCCTGGTGGCATAGGGTATATCAGAGCTTCTCATCCGTGGTTGCCTAGTGTATGTTATTATCTCTGGTAGATAGGGTCTTTATTTCATTGCACTTGCGACATATTGACGTAAATGTCTCATATATCCATCTAAAGATTGATTGCTCTCAGTAACGCAAAAGCAAACAAATTGAGCCGGTGCATATGTTGGTATAGGTGCAATGTCTAGGCACGCGTTCACACTGCGGCCATCTAACTGAACCTAAGATAAGCACAAAATGTAATAAGTGAATGAAAGAATAAATAGTAACAGTAATAGTAACAGATGGAGATCACATAGGGGACTTGGTTTACACAATGTTGATCAAAAAAGTGCAAAATCCATCCCACCGTGACAAAGTGGACCCCAATCAGGAGGGTCCCCGGCTCTTGTACCTCACCTCGCTATGTGTCAGCAGACCTCAGTAGACGGGGGCCGAGCAGGGCCCGGACCGGACTGTGTGTGGAAAGCTACGTACAGTGGGTACGGAAAGTATTCAGACCCCTTTACATTTTTCACTCTTTGTTTCATTGCAGCCATTTGGTAAATTCAAAAAAGTTCATTTTTTTCTCATTAATGTACACTCTGCACCCCAATGAAGGAGTAGAATCATCTCAAGGAGGATCACAAGGAAATGGACAGCATGTGACGTAAATGAATGTCTGAGCAAAGGGGCTGAATACTTATGACCATGTGATATTTCAGTTTTTATTTTTTAATAAATTTGCAAAAATTTCTATATTTCTGTTTTATTTTTCAGACAAGATGGGGTACAGAGTGTAAAATGAACTTTTTTGAATTTACCAAATGGCTGCAATGAAACAAAGAGTGAAAAATTTAAAGGGGTCTGAATACTTTCCGAACCCACTGTAAACAAAATGCTCCGCTCAAAAAGGGGGAATCCTCACCGAACGCTATACGTACAAAGTTTCTTGTGTTTCTGACAATCGATTGCTTTTCAGCTGGAAACACGATACATAAAGCTTCAGACTTTGAATAGATCCATCTAGGGACATCCGATGTGAGGATCCGGCTCTCCCTGCTTGAGAGCAGCGATCCATAAACATCAAAGTCCCGGCGGCAGGATGCGCAGAAGACAGTGCTGAACAGTTGGTAGATAGCGAGACTGCGGCCACATCGCTCTGAATGAACGTTTACATCAATATATCTGACGTGGAAAGAAATATTGGATCACTCTATGCGTTCAAAGCTTATCTCCAGTGGTGATCCAGAGTATGTTAGGGGTGAATATTCCTGGTGGTCAGGGGTGTAATGATCTAGGTCACAGCGGGTGCGAGCACGACCGGGCACGTGCGGGGGAGTGGGGTGCACTGAATCCAGCAGCTATCTCAGCTGAAATGCATTGCGGTGCAGAGGTGGAGTGGGAGCAGTGGAAGGTCAGTAGAATTGTTTATTTTTTTATGCATTAAGCAACAGCGGCAGAATGGGGGGCATGTATACCAGGATGTGCTCAGGATGGGAGACATATGTACCAGGATGTGCTCCGGATGGGAGACATATATACCAGGATATGCTAAAGATGGGAGACATATGTACCAAGATGTGCTCCGGATGGGAGACATATATACCAGGATATGCTAAAGATGAGAGACATATGTACCAGGATGTGCTCAGGATGGGAGACATATGTACCAGGATGTGCTCAGGTTGGGAGACATATATACCAGGAAGTGCTCAGGATGGGGGACATATATACCAGGATGGAGACATATACCAGGATGGGTGAACATATATACCAGGATGGGGGACATATATACCAGGATGGAGACATATGCCAGGATGGGTGAACATATATACCAGGACGGGGGACATATATACCAGGATGGGTGAACATATATTCCAGGATGGGGGATATATATACCAGGATGGGGGGACATATATTCCAGGATAGGGACATATATACCAGGATGGGAGACATATATCAGGATGGGGGGACATATATACCAGGATGGGGGACAAATATACCAGGATGGAGACATATACCAGGATGGGTTAACATATATACCAGGATTAGGGACATATATACCACAATGGGAGCCATATATACTAGGATGGGGACATATATACCAGGATGGGGGATATATATACCAGGATGGGGGACATGTATACCAGGATGGGAGCAGGATGGGGGACAACTATACCAGGATGGGTACATATATACCAGTATGGGGGATATATACAACAGGATAGGAGACATATATACCAGGATGGAGGATATATTTACCAGGATGGGGCACATATATACCAGGATGGAGGACATATATACCAGGATGGACTCAGGAAGGGGGATATATATACCAGGATGGAATATATATACCAGGATAGAAGACATATATACCAGGATTGACTCAGTATGGGGGACATATATATCAGGATAGGGAACATATATAGCAGGATGATGACATATATACCAGGATGGGGGACAAATATACCAGGATGGGGAACATATATACCAGGATGAAGGACATTACTATATGATGAGGGAGGGGCAACACATTTGTCATTATAGAATTTTGAATGCTACATGGACCATACATCTGATCAACATGCAGGAGGAGACCCAGGCCAATCAGACTGTAGTTACATCAGTGCTGGAGGTCTTCGGTATTTAGGTACTCAGCCTTAGTACCAGTCTTGATAGTACCAGATCCTCAGTATTTGAACTTTACATTATTATGTATGGATTCTTGAACATTTCCATTCACTGTCATCCAGCTAAGATTTTGAAACTTTTGAAGAATTGATGCTGTAACAGAAAGTAACAGAAGTCTATTTCCAGAATATAGAGAATGAAATCTCAGACCGGCTGCCCAGTGGGATTAGCGGGAGATGTAAATCGTGGCGCTCTCAGAAGTCATTTTGCTGCAGCGGATAATTCTTGCAGTTTATGTTGCGGTTGAGACGCTGAGATTATCCGGCCGCTTCTTGGCGTCAGAGCCTCGCCGTGTAATAGACGGCACACGTGCACCAGGAACCATGAGGACAGAGAAGAGATTTCCAGATTAATTAACTCAACTGAATCGCAGGTTTTCATTTTAGATTCAAATATAAAAGATTTAGAAATGATTAATCCAATTCTTAAAGCTGAGAGTGGCGGAGACGGAGGGGGCC